>JAAXYX010001669.1:0-21380 GCA_036851915.1 Ptenothrix huangshanensis | reverse complement strand
AATGAATTTTGTTTTGCTTTAAGTTTAGAAGCTGTATTTTCTCTTGTCTATAGTTTTTCGCCACTTTATACCTACCGGTAAATACCACTTTAAATATTTCAGTAACATGGTATTTTTCCAAACGCTGCATTTAATGAACCCAATGTAAACCAATTCAATGCAATCCAAAGTAATTCAAGCATAACTTTTACGACTAGTATAGCATAGGCCATAAAGGAATCTCGTACGTGACTCTTATAATTACCAATGGAAACTACTGATGCTTTGAACTATCGAACGTACACCTTAGCTACTTATGAATTGCTAATTACCAATTACTAATTACCAATGCTGAGTTTCTAATTATGAATTGCTAATTACCAATGTGAATCACAAGTCAGATGAATCACTATAGTTATCAAGTACGTTCTAGGTTAAATGTAGGGGACCGTAATGGGATGGAGTATTTAGAAATATTAGGATTAAGATGTAATGGTACTATGGAAGCTTTGATTTGAATATGTGTAGAAATGATGAAACTATGACTTAGGATACAACTCTAGAATATGAATCTAATAAATACTACTTACAATCTCTCCCGGGATTGCCCATGTACTCTGTTCGTAATGGGTAGTTGAGGTGAGGATTGGAACTTCTGAACAATCATTCACACAAGACAATCTAAACATAGACCTAGAATCGTGTAAAACTAAAGTAAAAATGTATGTACATGAGGATATTATATGAAACCCAATGGCAATAACAATAATTACTCGTTATATGTACTCGCAACGGTGCAGACTAAATGTACTTGAAGAATTTACTTGATAATATACTGTTACTCAACTACTCAACTAGAATTACTATGTCAAGAGTTACGCCGATTCAAATTATATATGACTCTGCTTACGTGACTCTCAACCTAGGTTCTCATTGCACCACGAACCACGACTTCGAGATTGAACCAATTTAATCGATCCTATTCAATATTATCTAATAAACTAATCACCTACAATCCATTCCGTCTCGACCACTTCTATCATTCCATTCAGTCATCCGCATCACTTCACTGCATCTTTTCTCCGTTTTCCAAACCCATCACATTTCTTTCCCTCGCATTCCTTCAGCTCCCTATGGAATCCAACAACACAATCTTTCTGAGGTAAATACAAGGCACGAGATGTGAGTATCAAAACAACTACGGGTCTGCTGGGATATCAGAGAGAGAAAGAGAGAGAGAGAGAGAGAGAGAGAGAGAGAGATCCGGCAGTTAGTGTGGGACTGAGGCCCTGTGTTGGGAAAAAACATTCCGATTCCAACCGCCCACCGGCTGTGTACCTTCCACACGCACACACAAACAAAAGCTACTCTGACTTCCTTCCACTTCCCGGCAGCAAGCATTGGCTAAAGATGATTTGACCGAAAGGAAAAACTGCCTGTGGGCACAGCTTCTCGGTTGCATATCCGTTGTTTCACGGAATCCACGTAGCATTCAGACTATGCTAGGAATGCAGCCAGGAGAAAAAACATTGAGCATTTATTTTGCATTCAGGACTCAGCACTGGATAGATACCTATCATTTCTCATGTAATTCAAGAATAACAAGAATGAACGGCACGGCATGGGAAAGGCGGCTACGACTTTTCCAAGTGGGCACAAGACAGTGAGATAGCGGAAGGGGCAGATGCAGACCATGTGTCAGGGACTCATGGCAGCAGCTGCCTCACAACATCAACCCACATACTCACAAACCACCACCAGTCTCACCGACACAACATCTTCCCTAGTGGGGACTGAACAAAAACAAAGTAGCTCGCGTAACTGCAAACTTGTAAATGCTAAGTGGTAAGTGTCTACCGCACCATTTCACTCTTTACTATGCAGCAACATCAACGTATCACTATTACGTAACGTAGGTATACTACTCTACTCTGACGATGAGAAGGAAATGGCAAGTAAATCGCTCCCAGCTTCCTCCCTTCAAACTTTTTCCTCTTCTCTTCTTCTTTTTCTATGATTGACTTGACTTTTGATATTTACTGCACTTGGCTTCTCTTCTCCGTCTTGTTTACTTCTCGTTACTTGTTCTCCGTCTGCTGTCTGTGTATCCCCCCACACCAAAACCCACCCAACCCTACAAGAGTTCCCAAGCTAGAGCAGCCGGTCTTTCCTGGGATTTCTAGGCAAACAAAGGAGAAAGGATACAAAAAGTACATAAACAGTTGATCAGACTATGTAGTACTTGTACGACTGCAGCACTTTCCCTGTCCAAATACTAGGTCAAACATGTCGCAATGTAATTACATAAGCAATTACAGGAGATTGGCGGAAAGGGGAAAAGATGCATGGTGGATCACATGTCATCACATGTCTAATTGCCTCAACAACTTAAAAACTAACGGCAGGACGAGGAAAAACAAAAAGGGAGATGTGATTGATTGATGGAGACGAGAGGCAGGAGAGGTGGAGGGGAAAAGGTAATTGGTAATCAGCAAGAAGAAATACCACATTTGCCCATCATTGTATGATGACAATTAATGAAATCTAGCGCAGAGCCAGGCCACGACCAGAACGAGAGCCGGTTGGAATAAAAACCGAAGGGAAAGTTCGGAGATGCTCAGGTAGACTGATGTGCAATAGGGCAAGATCAAACTCAAAGGAATGATGAATGACGTGAAAGGATCCAAGAGCCTGCCAAGAGCCTGCCAACAATATGTCAACTACAACTATAGTCCAACATTGATGGGGAGTCGGACTGTGCAACATCCATACTAAAGCACCGCCGCCCTCTTGCCCCGACATGGATTTTCAGATTTGACAATTAAATCTTGTAAGTGAATGCTACGTGGGATGTGGTCCAGAGTTCCAGAGTGTACAGGCATTGAGATGCAGGGAGAGCATTAGTGGAAAAGTAATTAGCGATCCCAGTTTGAATAAGCAGTCGGCGGTGGTGAGGGTTGCATGAGTGGGTCTTGTTGTCGTCATGTCTTGCGTCTTGCTTGTGTTCGCTACCTGCTGTTAACTACATGTAGATTTGGAGAAATGCAGATTGCGAAGTGAGTCATGTTTGGATGTGACTATGAGGACGCGGGATGGAAATGAGAAATGAAATGAGATTGCGAAGGAATGTCATAACCAGAAGATCAGAGGACCAGAGGACCAGAGTCAGACTGCGTGGCCAGACATGACAATATTTGCCAAAGTAATTATGTGAAAGACGACGAATTTATGTACGAGCAGAGTTGAAAGAGGAAATTAGTTTTTGGTGATTGAATGTGATTGAAATGGATTGAAGGGGACGTGGTGACTGTGCCATGGCGTAACCTTAATCTCGATGGGATATGGACTCTGTGGATGGATGAGATGAAGCGACTGACGAAATGCTCGAGCATTCAGTCAGTGCTGCAATGACAACTCTTGCGGTGTGGTAAAATCAAATGGAAAGTGGATTGGAGGTGCACAGATGAGCACACTACATCAATTCATCTGCTGGACAGTGCTGGATGTGGGACCGGAGAGAGAGTGTGTGTGTGTGTGTGGCTGTGGCTAATCTGCTCTGCCTCCCAACTTTCATTTCACCATCCGGCTTAGAGGCCATTGCCACGACTGAATGGGGAATGTGATGCATGATTACGGCGTTGGACGGACTGCAGTGAATAAGTAAGTGAGTAATGGAGTAAGTGAGTAAGTGAGACGAGTGGTAGTGGAGGATTGTAAACTGTAGGTGTGATGATGAATAGTGTGATTTGGGTAAGGAGAGGATTGGAGACGTTGGAGTGGCGGAGCCGGAGTAGCTTGTACTCGGTTGCCTCATGATGGTTGAGGAGCTGGAGCTGAGAGGGGAGAGTGGAGAGCGAGTGCTGGATGTGGATAAGTGGAGGTGAAAGTGGAGGAGGGAGCGGAACGTGGCCAGGTGAGAGGGAATGGGACTAAGTTGAGGTGGAGGGGATGTGTTCGGTTGTGGTTGAGAGTGTGGATAGGAGAGGACGAGAGGGAATAGACTCGCCTCGCTTACCTGTCCTGTCTATGCGTCTGCATGGGACGAGGGACAGGTGGGGGCATGGACAGGTATAGCGGTCGCATATGTACTCCACTCAATTATCCAGACTTGCGTTGTTTCAGTCCGACTATTGATTGCTATCACCCCTCAGTTCCTTTCCTTTATTGCTTGTGGCCGAACGGAGCGCATTGTGGATGTGGAAGCATTGGCCACCAGCAGTTGGACTGTCCCGGAAAGCGAGCCAAAGACCCGTTAGCCGAGCCAAGCGAGACGAGAGAGCGTGAATGGAGCGGGAGTGAGAGCGGGTGCCCGTGTGCCGTAATCTAATGCGCAGAGAACACCTGCCACAACAACTTGAACTTACCTGTGCACACGGCCTAATCACTTTTTCATATTATTTCCCTCTCAGTCCACCTACAGCCTACTTATGATATTATGCCATGCATATGCACCGAGTCACGAATGTCATGTCCTGGCCTCGCATACCAGCCAACTTCAGTCCTGTCCTCCTGTCCTCTCAAAGGGGATTCTCGAAATTCGAGAAATGTATCCTGGCATCTTGCTCTCCTCACTGAGCATCTACTGCCAATCCACTCTCAATACTGATACACTTTCATAGTCGTGCCTTCTCCTTCTTCTACTCAAACTTCAATCATACCTCTCCTCTCACATATTCAAACATCATCATCATTAAGTATCCAGTCTACTCTCCCCATTCCTTCATTTCCAAATCATTTCAAAATCATTTTCCCTGCAACGATTCCCTGCTCTCTCCTTCCTCGTCCTCTCCCGTCATTAGCTTCTTCCTTTATTCCATTTCATTCCGTAACCACAAATCTCCGTTTTATAGTTGCCCTTATCGTCGTCGTCTTCTTCTGCTTCTTCTTAAAAATGTGAACCGTGTCAACTACCGCAGTGCTTGTCATTTCTTGTCTAGTCTGGATTTCGACGATCCGTTCCTCTCCACCATCCAAATCTTCCTTCGCATTTGTCTTTGTGTGCTCGATCCAAGCAACGTAGGATTGTAGCTTGGAATCTCGTCGTCATCTCGCCTCCGCATCCAGCAACAAGGACGGGTCCATAACAGTAACAAAGTACACAGTCATCTTCGGTGACGGTGACTGTGAGGAAAATGGACAGTGACTTGACGCCCCTGCACTGGCTCCATAATATCGACATTATGAGTCAGTGCGGGTTCGAGGAAAATCATGAGAGCAGCAAAATTACCAATGTGACTGTTGTCGACCAGACTGATTACAGGTAAAGTTCCGATTATGAGCATAAATCATGCATTCTATTTGACACTTGGCTGTAGTTAGACTTGTGCAAATTGCAGTTTTCAACGCAAGTCTTGGGAATGATCCTTTTGGGCACTTAATGTCAATGCGACTACGAATTGCTACTAGGATTTAAATGACTAATTTACTTAATTATCAGCCCCTGATTATTGGATTGATAGAAAGATGATGGGATGAATGGTTAGAATTGAATGTGAATGTGTTGTGGTTATTTGACTTGGTTTGACAGGACAACAAATAAGAAGCCACCGCTGAGCTACTCATCTCTGATAACGAAAGCAATCAAGTCAAATTCAAATAACAAGTTGACACTCAGTCAAATCTACAGTTGGATCAAAGAGAATTATTTGTACTACTCGACAGCAGAGCCCTCATGGCAGAATTCGATTCGTCATAATTTGAGTCTGAACAAATGCTTCGTGAAAATTCCTCGAGGGAAGGATGAACCAGGGAAAGGAGGATTCTGGAGTCTAGA
The DNA here is from genome assembly GCA_036851915.1 of Ptenothrix huangshanensis. Taxonomy (NCBI): domain Eukaryota; kingdom Metazoa; phylum Arthropoda; class Collembola; order Symphypleona; family Dicyrtomidae; genus Ptenothrix; species Ptenothrix huangshanensis. The sequence continues at coordinate 15,628 of JAAXYX010001669.1, read as the reverse complement.
TGAGTCATTGGTGGGACGATCAGGAAGTAAGCGGAAAAAGAAGAAAAAGACCAAGATACTGACAGCCGTCACAGGGAATAGTTTGATGAGTAGTAATCCCAACAGCACAATTCTGAGTAGCAGTAGTCTGATGATGAATGATAGTAACGACACGAATAGTACGAGTAATACCATTCACAGTAATCTCATTCTGAACAATATTGATAATAGTAATAATAATACCATCATTCTCACCCATCATGACGATCCAAGTTGTGTTGACATTTGCCAAGAAGCTTTTAGTACACATGAGGAAATTGTTGAGAGTGAAATTATTGAGTCAGAACTTATTCTCGAGAATGTCTACTGGGAGTCTGTGCTGGATCTGGACCATTTGATTTCCATTGGCGAACTTTGAGAAGTCACATTCCAGACCCGGACCAACCAACCAAAACTTATACTTACGAAACCAATCAACATGTCACTATACTTCTCACATCGCATCAGCATCATCATCTCTTCTACCACCACATTTTCTCTGGCCTCCCTACAAATCAATACCAACCAAACTCAACACTGTCAGCCACAATACTCTCCCCCGCATTTCACACCAACATATCTTATGATATTTTTTCTCTCTCCAGATCAGACCACATTTGATATGGCAAAACGATACAATTAATTACTTATTACTATTCAAAACATCACATCGTCATTTCCTAGACTTGCTAGTACTTGACTCAGAAAAGATTATTACCGACTATGTGGATTGTATTACTTCGTACACTTCAGTGTCAACTACGTATATCGCTACAACATTTCGCATTTTATTCTACAAAACATTCCTAACTCCAATTACGCCTTCGACAGATCGAAAAGGATCGGATATTATTGGTAAGAGCAATACTTGTGACCGTGGAACTTAGCATACTAGATAATAGATTAAACTCACCCGTTTGGGATTTGGGACCCTACAGGACGTATAAGATATTACAGACGAAATTGATAAAACCTTCTATAGATGCGATTATATAAATTCACTAGATTCCAATAGAAAATTCGAAATCAAAATAAGTAAGCAATTTCTTCACAAATTTTATATTCACAACCAGTACACATGCAACAAGATTTGGTACGCCTTTAATTATAAAGTTAACCGATTGAACTGAAAAGTCGGGTATGAAGTTGGTGCAGGCAGAGTCTGTAGACCTGTATGACTCATCTCGATTTGAATGAATTCGTTCTAAGAAAACGAAAGACCGTAAAGTATTACGGACCGCAAGTATTGCTCGTACAGTATGTGACGGTAGGCCGAATTAGGAATTTACAGAGATCTAACGATAAGAACGAATGAGAGAGTGAGTCATTTTGATTATCTAATTTAATAACATGAAACAATGGAAAGGTGGAAGGTGAAATGATACAGAAAAAGAGTATAGAAAAATATGCGGTATCAAGTGGAAACCTTGTTGCGTCATGTCATGCCTTAAATAGGGCTGTACAAAAATTGCCTTTTGCACAACAATTTAAAATATAAATAATTAATAGTGATTCACTTTGCCGATACCTTATTTCTCCTTGTCCTTAGACCCTTCAACATAGACTCGTGGCATCATGTACATAACTACGGTTGTAAATAGAGTTTAAAGATAACTATAGTCACTTTTATCATTCCGAAAGCTAAAAAAGTAATTACTTAGTTACTTGACATTTTCAAACAACAACGACTTTTAAATAAGTTGTAATGCCTTCTAAGATTGTAAATGGAAAACTAATGTAACTCTTCGTACCGACGTACCAACTTTTGATTTCTGTGTTTTCTTCGTTTTTGAATCGTATGTAGTTCAAATGTCGAGGAAAACTAAATGAGTTACTGAATCGAATGCAAGGAGTCATTTAATTAATTGTAATTATACTTAGTTAAATGCAGGAGACTAGTAGAAACCAGAATTAGTTACAGCAGAATACTCTATTAGAATTACAAAAAATGATATTATTTTCTGCTGTCTCATCATGTATTCTACAGAGTTTACTTATGGTGAAAATTACTTACATAGCTAGTAGCTGCTTAGTTGTAGATAATTGCGTCTGTCGCATGCGAGAGGAATTACTTCTAGTCGGTGAAAGTTACCAAGTCAAATTAGTTAGACGAATACTATAATAATATTGCGTAACGTAGCGATTATCCATTTATCCTTCGTTATTTGGATTGGAGGAACCACGCTGAAGGTGTCATGTGAATTTAAAAATGTATTTCAAGTGCAACTTATATTTCACAACTCGTCACAAATCTCAAGATATTCTATACTAGTGTAGTTGTTAATTAGAATAATTATTATCTGTAACTCGTAAACTTTACATTCCTACTAATTACGGAGTAATTTTTGTAAGTAAGTACGTCTCAAGCATCACAATAAGTCTCAAAGTCAAGGAAGATGCTGCAAAAATATGATATAGAATTGCAATGTTTGCCGTCCAGCAAAGTTTTAATGTTGAAAGATGAAACACTTTTAAGTGATATCGACAACCATAATTAATCAACGGACATCACTGTACATAATACCTTTACTAATTTTACACTCAGCCTAACAGCCGTCCTCACAAAAACCATTTTATCCGTCCAATAATAAAATGATTATAGAGTAAAAAAAATATAATTATACCTAACTAGTTACCTATACCTATATTACCGTGCGATTTTAAGTCATGCCGTCCTTCTTGATAATTAAGGAATCCGGTAATTAAATGCTGGAACCAAATACATTTGTATGCACAATGCACTGCACGTGTTCGCACTGTGACTTAACCTAAACAACATAATATATATACCTATATATTATACCTATACAAACAACTGCACAAAAAACTGTGATTTTTATTATGTAACTGTGAAATGCACAAAAAGAAATAAATATTTGTCTTTTGATGTGTAATAAAAGATAAAGAATTGATGTACTTAATTCTGATGCCCATCCTATTGGTTGAATTGTTTTTCATGTGGCATATTAATAATGTATTTTATTTCATACAAAAATGTCCATATGTACATTGCAAATACCAAGTGTACTCAGACGAATATAAATTTTGATTCGAATGGTTTGGTACTTAAATACTATTATTTTTTGCCAGTGAAGCATTTACAGTAATATTACAAATGGTTATATGTAAATACAAAAAAGAGTGAAACTGGTTGCCATTAAAATATTAATTAAATTATTAGTAAATGTATATAATATAGTATTGTAATAATTGCATTATTTACATTCGGCTGCCTTTTTGTTGCAAGACCTGTTGGTACACAAAAAACAGTGAGAATAAATCACTGGGAAATACTTCGGGGATCATCACATGAAAATTCTGAATATGATCTAACACGGAGCAGTAACTTTTTCATAAAAATGAGCGTACTGTGAGTTCAAGCTCATTGTAGTTAATACACAATAAACAGTAATTTAATATAGTCGCCTTCTAAGCTACTTTGTATTTGCTGGTTTTCACCGTTCATTTCAGACCCATTTTTACGAAAAGCTTGCTCCAGACCTTGAAATCAATTGCGAGAATGTTATACAAATTATTTTTACAATATCTCTCCACATTACTGACTACACAACTTAAAAACTTATAAAAAATGGAATCGAGTTTAAAATTATAAAATGAGTAATCAAAATAGACACGAACCTTGCCCCTGTCATTACTTGAACAGCTAGCAGATTGTTCTTCGTTCTGGCACTCACGAGAGACGACACAGAGAAATTCGGAGTGATCTCCATTACCGTAGTTGTACTGTGACCCAATATTGACCAATTGCTCAAACTTCCAGCCATCGGACAATGTCGATACCATCTGAGTCAGTTCATCCTCATGACACTGAAGAACACGATAAACATTTGTACGATTGCTTTTCTGATCCCCTGAGCGTGTTTTTATTCTGTCTTTGACTAGCTTAATCAACTGTGTGATATTGTAAAATTCCGCTTCTTCCAAAACACCTGACAATTTTTTAATCAAAAGTCAATTACTCAATAATTCATTCACAATTCTTGAACTCATTCAACATATTAATGCTTTCATAACTCCGAAACAAGCTTAGCGTAATGAAATGTCATTTTTTTGTGTAGCGGTACCTTCTTCTGCCAAATCTTTATTAATTACAAGTTTTCCATGGCGGAGATAATTAAGAACTGGACCAAAATAGGATGGATCACGGTCAATTAGATAGGCTCCTGTGTCATCCTAGTTAAAAAAACATGACACATCATCATCTCGTTCTATGATAAACAATAATACCTACTTAGAATTAAAGGGAGTATTAGCGTGTCCAAGTTATTCAGACTTTACAGTAAATGACACTATTTACACATTTGTCGTTCAAGCTAGGTTACTTCAAATAGGAACATGATCATTTCTTTCTATATTTTCTTTTGCAAACTTGTGGAATAGAATTGGAAATTTGTTTCCACGAATATTACATTACAGTATTGTTCATGTGCGTGTTGTATCCCTAAGTTGTTCTTTTGTATGGTGCATTAATGCACCGCTTCTTTGCAAAACTTTGCATGTGCATTTAAGTTAACTCCTGCGCCTTGAAAGTTGTTTAATATCCGTTATTACGTTATCTATATACAAAAATTGTAAAATGATAGCATGCAATTTTATCACTAAAACAGATTCTATTTCATTATTATTGATTCACATAAATAAATATGCATACACATTTAATACCGCATCTTTTTCTTTCTACTCTGTTCGGTAACGTACATTTACGAAAATTGAACATTGAAAACAACATTGAAACAGCTCAATTGCCGTTGTTTATAGCCCTACTTCCTTTATTCAAACATGTGATGCTGCTAAAATAAATTTTGTTTTCCTGCCAAATTAGTCTAAACCTTGAACCTCGTACTATGTTTAACATTTTAAAATGTTACATGCACTTCGTATTATTTATTGCATACTCCCAATCAGGTGCTGTCAACTACTGACCACACGTTAAGCTACACGTTAAACAATTTTTATGGCGAATGGCGATGGATACTAGAACTGCTTGGTTAAACTAACTATCATTTCAATTCGCTATCCAAACATTTGACTGAAAACTACAAAACCAGTTGAAACGAACAACCAACACGAAAGCAAGTACCTATGTGGATTGCAGTCGATGTAATGTTTCCCTTTGTTAGTCAAGGAATTTCCCAAGATAAACAATATACCAAGAAAAGATAAACATTATTAATTTAACTTAACTTCCCTGACATAATGTAAAGAACTCTCTCAAATTTAACGTTAACTACCTTAATCACTACAATCAACTGAAGCACGTCGTAAATCAGGACTAACCTCCGCTAAGCTAATGATAAACGATGAATTACCTTAAGCCTGTTACTTAATAACTGAAGGACGGTTTACAATATCTATACCTAAACCATGGAATCATAGAGCAAAGCAAAGACCATTAATACTTGAAACAATATTGATTTAATTCCTATGACTTTGAGAATTTTAAATACTGTTGTCCATCCACCAAACCTAATTAGCGTTAAATAAAGCTTGAATATAATGACAAAAAACACAAGGATCCGAAACAAGAAAGACTTCAATAACCCAAAATACTGAATATACATATCATATTTTATAAATATTACGTATACTAATGATTCTATTTAGGTTATCCTCATCGGAGAACACTGTTAAGTTTATTTTTTTTGTCTTTCTTTGTCTAAAATTTGTCTTTCTCGCACTATCGGAGTTCTACGTTCCGTACTTATTAATTACATCTTATCTCGAAAACATTTCCATACAAAAATTTGTTCACTATTAACACTACTTTTGGCTAACAGTAACATCGTACTACATATATATATAATTACATGTTCCATATCCCGTCGTTGGTCTTGGTCTCGAAAGCTTGAAGTTAACTTAAAAACGTACGTGCTACTTTTAGTACAACTAAACCTTTTGTAATCATATTATTGTCCAACACAATCAAATATCAAGTATATGGCTGCCATACGTACTGAATTTTTCAGAAAAGTGCTTATTTCAGAGGTCCTGTACTGATGAAAAATTCGATCGAATCACTACAGTTAAATATCCTGATTTTGTCCTGATTTTGTCCTGATTTTACAACGCCTAGATTAATTTCCCCTTTTTAAGTAGGTACTCAAGGAAAAAATTACATTTACAAAAGTCCAAGATAAACGTGAGTGACTGAAGTAATTACAGATGGTCATTTAAGTGGCGACTTTGGAGGGCAAACAATTATCCAATTCGGAAAATAGACAAAAACGGAAAAATCCATATATTATTTTGTGCTGGCACATCTCAAAATGTAATTTCCTGCTTTGCCTTCACTCGGAATCGAAAATGCCCCCCTTTGCTTCTTAAACGACGATATGCATATTTCAAAATTAAAACTTCAAACCTGCTGCGATTTGCTTCTACTGCTGGAAATTCTTTCTAGTACAACTATTCTCTAGCAATTCGGGTAATGTCAAATAAACTAGTATAAATTAGTATACACTCCCATTAATTTGTTTTACCAAAAAATAGTATAATTCAGCACATGACTGTAAGTGAGCTTTACTTGGGCACGATAAAAATAGACCTCCCTAATTTTCATGCAAATACATTTGTGGTGACTATTTCAACCGGACAATCCAAATAAATGCATTTCTCAGAGCGAAAACTGTGTCTAACTGAAAAGTCGGTAAATAACTCTTGACTCTAAATTATCTTTCAGGGACATTTTTTCTTCTCAACTGAACCCAGCTAAACTATTTTGCAGAATTCGTATAAAAATATTAACGGATTCTTCGGTTAGTTTTGCCGTCCGACCGGATAAGTGTATCCGAGTATCAGCTCAAAAGTTTTACGCTTTGTTAAACTGGACCGAAGAATGTATGTTAAAATTATTTTTGAGTGTACTGATTTCGAGGTTTACAAATCTGGCAGTCATAATCATAATCAAGTAATGAGTCACACTATCAAAAACCACGTATTTCTATTCACAACTGACTGACGATTCCAATGGACGAACCGATGACTGACTTACGATTAAAACCTAAATGAAATCATCACATTCATCACGATATCATGTAAACCCAACTTATTAGAATTTTTGCACTGAATCATCAATGCTGAGTTTGAAGAAATGGAAAAATATTAATTAACAATGACAGAAATATAAAAATCTGCAAACCTTGCATGAGTCGTGCACCGACTGTTCAATAAGTTTGGCAAGAAAGGATGTAGGGTCACGAGATAGGGTCATCCTAGTCGTTTGAAAAACTTGTCCTCCAACATTTAATCTAATCCAATTCTCTTTAGGATCTTGATTAACTTTATTGTCGTTATTCATTGTAGTAGCTGTGTAGATGTGCAAGACTGATTGCTGATGTCTCGTTCACACTTGACCAGTATTTAGTACTCACTTATTAGGTGACCACGACTGACGATCGAGATGGACTGCTGACGGTGGAAGAGAGGAACTGCTCAAGTGTGAGTGGAGTTGAGGGTAGACTGTTGGATGGAAACAGACACTGAGTTTTGTTGATTGTTGATGGTAGAGTTGCGTGAGATAATGAATAGTTGGCTGAGTTGATAATTGCGGGATTTGAGCGTTAAAAAGTTGGCTGGATGGCTTGGGATTGTGGACTGAGAGGAAATGAGGATGAGGACAGTGAAGATCGAGTGGATGGAGAGAGTTTGTTCGAGTTGTTGGAGCAACGACTGGCGAACGCTCAAGGAGCAGTTGCTGGTGGACCGTGGCTGTGGAGGAAGCGACGACTGAAGGACTGAAGGCTAGTGAGGCTCACACGAGTTTTCAGTTCTCAGCGCTTTTTCACAAGTCCTCGCCACGGCTCCCAGCCCAACTCCACTTCAACAACAACAGCCAACTGACCCCACTAAACACCGCAACCACCTCAACAGCATTCCCCACACCCACCACAACAACTTCTCCTACCCCAAGGTCACAAGGTTACTGGACATCCCCCACAGCATTCTCGCATTTATTATTCACATACCTAACCTCCAACATATCACAGTCTGTCCCCAATTCGGATGTCGGGCAATAATATCTCATTCGAACCAGGATCATACGAGGATGCATATTATGCAAAGAGGGCTGAAAAGTGCTGAGATGCACGTAATAAATTGGCCACGTAGAGAGACACACGGTCCAACACCGTCACCTCATACCTTCGTCTATCCCGCTTCCGTCTCACATCATACCATCATGCGACTTCCCTCCCAAATACTGGTACTGCTCCTTCCAATATCCCTGATATCGCAATTACCGTCCCAACAAATCTCCCATCATTTTCCTTCTTCTTTCCTACATATTTGGCAGGCTGCTTCCTTCCTGGTTTCCTTCCCGGCTCCAACTTGTCCTACCTCCCAAAGTGCGAAATCATGCGAACCCACACAAATTCACACAACACCAGACCAGGGATTCTATACTCACACTCATCGCATCGCATCACATCGCTATCGGTTTTTTATAACTACCCCCCCCCCTCCGTCCCATCCTCCCCTGATTCTTCACTCACCAAGTCAGGATTCATCACATCCCATTTACCACAAACTGCCTCGGCTTCAACTTTCTACCACTTTTCCCTAAGCAGTCATCCTTCCTTGTGTAACATGGAGTTGGAGTAACTCTCGCAGGTATAGGGTAACGTAATCGTATCTGTAGTCACATCGCATCGCATCGCATCACTTCACAGGAGAAGCGTCCACTTGGCAATTATATACGATGCAGGTGGGAGAGCAGGGTGATTGCTACTTGGAAATATCAAATATCTTCGTGCTACCTCAATCTTGGTTCGGAACGAGGGGCATGGCATTTCCCGAATCACGAAATAAATGAACAGCTCCGAACGGGAATGTAGAGAACCTGACTCCGTCTTCTTCCATCGCATCGTTCCCATTTCCAAAGTCTAATATATCGTGAGTGAAGACGCAAAACTTAATATCTTTATCGTCACGTTATGGGACTTTTGAGAGGATGTCAAGTTTTGCAGATTGGACGATGATATGTAGCTAGATATTTTGGTTGTTCGGTTGCCACCCTGAAAGTAGTGGAAGTATTGCCATTAGCATCGAAACGTCTACACCAGCACCAGAACCAGTCTGTCTTCACACTTTCCTACCATGCTTTCCATTACTTGTATTTGCTTGAGGTTTTCATCAACTCGCTTGCCCCATCCTCAACTTCGAGCTCATCTCTATTTCACATCCTTCTCCATTTTCTTGCTCCGAAAAATACCTGCATGCTCCCATCTGCCAAGTGGTAAATCGTCGCGCCTCGCCTCACATCGCATCGTTTTTTCTTTAGACATTTCATATTGTTACATTACTAATCTGCAATCACTGATCCGTTCCTTCCTTATTACTTTCCCGTGCAGTGTGGCATGTGGGACGATGGACTACCATCAAAGACCAACTCTGACTCGCCACCAGACTTTTAGTTTAGCTCCGACTTCCTTCACTTCCACTTCCACTCTCGTCTTTCATTCCACTTCCACCTACTTCATAGATACTTTACTTGGCGCCTATCATAACCACCTTCATCATTCCCCGCAGCTCATTTCCTATATTATAAACGTCTTTCGTATCGAAATATATCAATATTACGTATACACAATTCTACTTCGGTACCTTCCCATGTTCCCATATTACAATCATATATTGATCTGCAGCATATATGTAGTAACCTACTCGCATTCACTGTAGTCGCCATACTGTGCCATCGAGCTTGCTAAATGAGATATTAGACCGCCCAGATGATGAGCACTTGATTCTCTTCTTCACTCATAAACGCTGTCAATTTAGTCAGATCGTCTCTTGCTTCCACGAGGCTGCTACCTTAGACGAATATATCGAGAGACAAAACTAGAATTTTGATTGAAATTTTTTTTAATCTACAGATTTATATAGAAGCAAAGCAAGAAACTATGCTATTAAATATTTCAGCTCCGCAATCGTGTTTCTCCATAAATATGTTGGCCCATATTGAAATTATGCTTATTTTAACAGACAGTTTAGTATCGCAATTTCGCCTCTTCAACAACTTTGTGTGCAATTTTTATGTAATTGCAGTTTGCTTCGGAACATAAATACTTGACGATTGCCAGTAATAATGATGATTCACTTTTTAGTCCTCTCAAAATGTTATATGAGTAATACAGGTATTTTTGTTGTTGAGGAGATAATCGCACTCGTTTGATTTTGTTTGCACTTGCAAAAGCTAAACCTTTGCTTTGTAATTACACATCATTAAAGCTGATAAAAATGAAAACTAAGGACTTTGGTAGAATAAGTACAGGTACGTTTTGCGTCGTTAACTAGTATCACGACAATGTCGGGCATGCATATAGAAACGATAAGTGCGGCATACACCAATTACCTATGTTATTAAGTCGCTAAAATAGGTACTTATCATATCGTAACGCTTGAAAGTATTTGCATGTATTCGGAAGTAATTTGGTGCACTTACATAAGTACAAGGACCGTGATGACGATTTTATCGTGTAAATATATTCTAAATTTTATTTTATTGTTAGGGATAAATAGCTTACAAGTTAGTCAATATAATCCAACCGTAAGCAGTCATATGATTATTTACATAATTAGTTTTATATAATTGTATAAGTACTTACTGATAGTACTAGACTATTACACTACTATAGCAGTGTTTTATTCTAATCAGAATTTACAGTCTACCAGCTTTTACCCACCTCCACTATACTAACTCTATGTACTAAATTCAGTGTGGGCTGGTGGACTTATTAGAATTATATTCCAGCAAAGACTTGTATGACTTGTCGGGTTTATTAAAATCTTCAATAAAGTAATGAGATTAGGGTAAGAGAGAAATGAAATGAAAGAGCAGAAATAAATCGCTCCCGTGGAGTACAATAAAGACGAAGGTTGCATGGAGAGGAAAGATGAGAAGAAAAGTATGTATGTAAAGGGCAATTAATTGTAAATAAAGTTTCTTTGCAAAGTCAAGCGAGTGTCGTCGGTGCTTGTCCACGATATTTGATAAATGAGTGGCAGGCGAGTATGTATTTATAGGACGGGGAATATAATTATAAGGGAAATGTATGAATGCAGGGTGGCCGACGACAGGATGGAAATGTCAAGTTCAAAGAAATTTATCGATGAAAACATCAAAACGCTCCCTCCTCTTCTCAATGTCAATCTCTCTCTGCAGTCGGTCCAATGAAAGCTTGACTTTAATCTCATTCTCTCGTTGTCTTTGTTTCAATTCTCTCAGTCGTTCCTTCTCGTCCACAACTCTCACTTCAATCTCATGAACAAGTCTGTCTACGTCATGTCGATTTCTATCAGAGTCATTCTGAACACCGTGAAGTTGGTCCTCCAGAGCGAAGATTTTTACTTGCTGCATCCTCTCCTCGGCTCTCAGTTGTTCCTCCTTATGGTCGAATTCCATCTTGACTGCTTTCAAAAGTCTCTCCAGTTCAATTTGCTTCTCCATGTTTTCATTTTTCTTCCAATAAATCACAGCGTTGTCCCTCCTCTTCCCACTTTCTTGGGTTAAACAATGAACAAGCAAAGGCAATTTATTTTCACAGTCACAATTCCGACACCGAATAAATCATGAAAGGCAAAGGATAATTACGTGGAAATCAGATGAAAATAATTCTATTTTTTAAGAAATCTGCATTAATTTGAATGAAAGCGATTAACTGACCAGCAGTAAGTTAAATTCGTCGACTAAGAAGCAAACTGATGACCACGTTTAGATTGTTGTCTCTATTATAAATGGAGGCAAAGCACCATTTACTACTATGCGATAGTCTCATTCTGCTTGTTAGTCGACGAATTAAAAAATTACTTGGATCTTCGTAAAAACATCCAGGCCCTGGTCTAAATAGAAATACGTAAATAAAAGTATTGTACCAATCAATGCACTTGGAAATAATTTCGAACGTGAGATGAACTCAACTGAACACACAAGATAGCTGGGACAGGTTTTAAATACGGATAAAAATATTTCCCGTACCGTTCCGACGTAGTTTTTAATCGGAGTTTTTCTACATTTGTATTCATACCTCGTGCTACCAACCTGATTTACTATTAGTCCGTGTCGGTATTGACACTGGAAACTTACAAACGATCAAGTTGAATCATTGCGTTACATTTTAATGTATTTTGTATTACATTATTGAATTACTCTGAAATCATATTGACAGATACGGTTACCTAGGTTAGGTTAATGCTCAGGAAAGAGGAAGATAAACGCAGGACATGGATGAAGGTGGAAGGAAAGTGTGCAGGCAGGTAAGATTTCTATGGTGCATACGTGATTTGACTAATTTGACTTTGGCGTGTTTCTTTTCGCGTACGACTCTTTCACAACCCAGTCAGATTAAGAATTTCCTCGAAAATCTTAATTAGCTGTGTGTGTACGAAATATACACTGCTCCTGCCGTTGAATGGAGGTGGAAAGTTTCGGAGACGGAATCGGAGAGCCTTTGTAGTCCAAGAGTGTAATCACTGCTTAATTTTGTGCATTGTTATTTATTTTCCAGTAGGGTGGTGCGGTGTGTATATTACTGTGTACTACGCAGTTGGTTCCGTGGATCATAAAATACATGATAACAAAGTCAACTAAAAATTGTTGTGTGTATAGTCAATTGCGGCAGGGGACCATAATTGTTTTCAAAATAGCATATACTTATGATTATTCAGGTTGTCAATCTGCCTTGTTTAACAATTCTTAATCATCATCATAATGCCTTGGAGCAATTCCCAGTACAGGTGTATGTTCTACAAGGAAACCTGGCTCGAACGCCACCAACAAGAGCCTGCATTATTGATAAAGTCATTAGAATTCGTAAGAAAGTGGAATTACCTATTCATACTACTCACACATGCTTTGTAACTCGGACGCTCAGGTTTCAGGTCTTTCAAATGATACTGTGTGAGTAATGCACATCCGCGCTGGGCTTGAATGACTTGGTCTCGGTTTCGGTCCCGGTATGAGACCCGCAGTCATCATCAAATCATTCTCACCTAATCTTTTTCGTACTGTGCTTCCCTTATGCTCTGCGACCACAAGCACTAATTATACGCATGATTTTAACCTACGTCTTCATTCTCAATTCAAAAGTTTTCTATAGTAAGATAATGAATACAAAATAATAAAAGTTCTCCTTACTGGTTTTATTCAACATGACTTCATGAAGCTGAAGCTAGATCTTCATTGTTAAATATAGGGTTTGCGCATTTTTAAAAGAATGATTTTTACCATATTGCCTGTACATATAGGTACCTTGCGTAATTGGGAGTTTGACTGGTAATGAGTGTACAGATATTCCCTAATCATAATTACATATGTATATTTGAAATTTTTTGAGGCGTAGTTGGAATGTCAACTTGTGTGGCTTTGACTCCGATGCGAACTTGTACTGCATCCTAATCACAATCTTCGAATGCATTACCACATTTTTTAATTGCATTGTATTGTTGATATTGCTCTTAGAATTACCAAGTGAATACTAGTCTATTTCTGGATGACGCTTGGGTGTTTACACGCACTTCATACATTATTATTCATTGCCTTGATCGGATCAGTGAAACCAGATTTCATTTTTAGTTCCAGTGTTGAAATTGAAAGCAGCTTCATATTTTTGTCTTGACTGATGGAATCGTTTGTTATACAAAACATTTGTCAATATTGACAACTGAAACTTGAACTAGGAACGATATGCTGTCACTGTCACTTAGAAGTCATTATCTATTCTTAAAACGAAGGCAATGCAAACAAAAACAAAAAGATTTTAAACTCCGATTCAATATTTAATTCTTTTCATGCATGCACCCTGTCACGAGAACGAGAGTTCAGATTACGATTAAGACAAACTAATGATTATGTAGGAATTTTTATGTAACCGATTAAAACTGCGCATAAAACAATCATCATTGATATCATTTTAGTTTGCCAAAAGAGCTACAATTACTTAACTATTAGAATTATTCAAGAGAACAAAAAAAAGAGCGGCAGTTAACAAAGTTTAGCTGTGGTAAGGTAATTAGGTAAGCATGACTTATTTTTAGTTGAAGTGATAGTTTATTGAGTAAAAATGATTATATTTCCCTTCTTCGTGTTTGCGGGTATTAAGAAATTCTATCTTCGCATCAATTTAAATAGCCCTACTGAAGTTTCAAGTACAGGAAATTCCAGCTTCTAATGATATTATAAAATGCAAACAAACAGTAGGAAACATTAACGAAAATCTAGATATGGTCACCCTAGCCGCAGGTGCGTGGACGGTCAACAGGGGAAAATGTTATATTTTATTCTTCCAAAATATCGGTTGACTTGCAAATCGTTTCACAAGTATATCGTTGCAAGTGTCCAAAGTACTCTGATCCAAACCTAATCCGTCAATAATCCCTTCCAGGTTTCCACGACCCTCTCCTGTTCTTAAAACTCGAGGATCCTAAGAAAACAAAAATGAAATATAGAATAAAATGTTTCTTTTGAATTAGAATGTACCAGCATTTGCGCGAGCGCTAGTGATCTACAAGTGCCCCGTGAATCCACATGAATGCAAGGGTAATTGTAATTACTGATAATAACAGTCTGAATGAGATGTCAATAAGTGATTGGAATTCAATGAAGATATTCGACGTTCATTACTTTCAAACCAACATTGTTAAAAACAAGTATTCAGCTAATGAGTCTATGTAGGTGGAAGTAACAGAAGCAAAACCAGCTTCTAGTATAAGTTCAATTACCCACACATTCTTTGGAACGAAAGCAAGCTAAGGAGACCACACAGGGTTGTGGTATTGCTTGGTTACGGTATTTTGCTCTTGTTGTACATATCATTTAGATCCTATTTAAGTTAAGTTTAACAATCTTGGTTTCGCAATAGGAAACTAGGAGCAATGAAACAGTACAAAGATCACCAAATCAAATTACCAAAGCCTAAATAGGAAGTATGGTTGTTTAATTAAGCGATAATAATGATGACAGAAGAAATAAACCTGAACACCGAGTGCTTTATTCCCTTCTCTTAAATCATGGTTTAAAGTTTCCAAAGGGAACCACACCACAGTCAAGCTTTGACTTCATTCACGAAGACTAGCATCAAAGGCAACTTTCCATTCCATTTATTCTACTCCACTTGACTTGATTGTACTAGTTTTTGAAAACTATTATTATAATAATCGGTATACAGGTAGTAGGCAACTGAGACCTGCTTACTTCTGATTAGGATTTAAATATGTTACATAATTGTGTTATTATCGTCATTGTTGATTTTGTCCAAGAATTTAGCAGGTTATACATAATAATTGGATGATGATCTGCTAACAGAACGATGACTTGAATAGTAAACTTAACAATAATAATAACTGATGAGTCAAATAAAAGCTTCATAGCATAATGCTGAAGAACTGAATGAGGTAGTTAGGTACATACATTGTCTAAGAATGGATACGAATACGAGTCTGGCCGAAGTGAGTTGCTGTTGCAGAGTCCATCCAGAATGAAAACAGCGTGATGAAAATTGTTGGTCATAAACTCCAGAAGATTATCCGTTATCGTTTTCCAGGCAGTGTGCTCTTTCTTCTCTTCACATTCCGGATCCACGTAATTTTTGAGGAGAAT
>JAAXYX010001668.1:0-21392 GCA_036851915.1 Ptenothrix huangshanensis | reverse complement strand
ATTTGCTTCAATATTTTGAATAGTTTAAAAATATCGTTTCCTGTAAAGTTGAAAAAGTGGACTGATCGTTCTTTGGAAATAAACGCTTCATATGACTAACGGAGACGCGACTCGGAGTAGGCATCTATAATCTCATGTCGATGTCATTACATACAGATAAGCTTCGAATTGAAAATATAGCTACTCAAGGATTTGTGAGTGGGAAAGTGGTAGTTATAGCTTTAACTCTGTAGTCTGTAGACCTCAACTACTACATACTACAATACTACATATTACTACCAGCTCCTATCACTATCTACTGTCTCCAACCTTACACTTACTCCATATGTATGTACTATGTTACAACGATGGAATAAAAACTTGAACTCTTCACTCTTTTGCTCGCGTCAAATTAATTTAAAACTTTCCCAGGCTAGAATCAGTGAACTCACAAGAGAAATATGCTGAAAAACAAAGTAAAACTAAAACTACTTTATTCCCCTCTCTGTCTCTCCTTCTTTGTACTCACAATCAGTTCTGTTCTGTACACTGTATCTGCCCCACATCCATCCATACGTTCAGTTAAATACTCACCAAATGTATGCTTTCATACTCTACAACTTCCACATACGTCAGCTATACGCATCATACATCTACCTAATATCCATTTATACCCAGCCCCTATCCCTGTCGACTATCTCATCGTAGCTTCAGATTCCACACATATTACCCACGTATTGCTACATAATATGTAGGTACAATATATCAATGCCAAATACCTACCAAGTATCATGCCATAATACCTACTTGGAATTTATACAATACCTGCATACATACATCCATCTACATCTATATTTGAGGATGCGTAGCGACACGAGTAATAACTGAAAAACTCAAATGTAATTTCCATACAAATTCTGTCTTTTGTACAAACAGTTACATTACCCACGCTTAAAATACTATGGCGGTGAAAACCTGATACATGCTAAACGTCCTATTGCACTTGGTTCGATGCTATGAATATAGGTAGGTAGGTAGGTAAATACATATACATAAGAGCTAGTACATACATCCAAGTCCTCCCAACACTGCTCAAGATAATCAATTGGGACCGTTAGTAAAAGAGTAAAGTAAGTAAATGTAGCTTTTGATTTTCATTCTCGGGGAAAAGAAGCACAGAAAAAAATTCAAAAGTTTACTTTTCTGATTTTCACCCAAACCTTACGCGTATAGATGCGCAGAGATATACCTACCTAAGCCTAAGAGGAGTATTTAGTAGATTGTCTACCTCCTATAACTATCTGGATGCAAACGGTAGATGTAGAAGTAAGTGAGTAAGCGCCGTACCCTATTTCATTTCAAATTATTTGTGGACTAGAAGGAAATAGTTTTGTTCTTTCTCTTTCTCTCTCTCTCTCTCTCTCTCTCTCATTCGTCGTGAAGTTAGTAGTAGCTTCTTCTACTAGTAGGTAGTAGTATATAGTCTCATACGTCATTGGGAAATATACGACTGACTCATCTTGAAAAATATTAATATTGTTCCTTCCTGATGAAACTCCCTCTCTCTCTCTCTCTTGCGCTCACATTACTCACATGAGAAACAGAAAATCCTTTTTGTTTTATAACATGATAGACATACTACCTACCTACAATTCTCCTCCTCCTCCTCTCGATGTATATAGTGTCCTCCTCGTGGCAGTGGCAGGAATGCACTCAGCCCATCCTATACTAGGTACCTATACAGTCCTCGACTCGACCAGAGTTGTCATTATTACACCAGGGGAATTTTAATTTCAACCTTTAGTAACTCTGCATTATTTCTTCTTGTTCTCATAATAAATAATTGAATTTGTAAATTCATGTAGCTACTTTTTTTAGTTTTTACTTTTTTTTACTATTCCAAATTAGATATTGTTGTAAAACTTTCAAGTTTCAAGGTTGGATTAAATTAATACGAAACTAGGAGACGGGATGAACATGGAGGAAAACACGAAAACCAACTCTTGTTCCTCTCATTTCATTTTCGGATGAATAATAAGTTTTCATCTATGTAGAGAACGAGATTAAAATAAGAAAAGTATTAAAGTAGATTTAGATGAATTTATATGAGTAGAACGAGAGGAGTGTAAAATATGTCTAGGTAAAGATATCAACATCAACATCAACCGAACTAAACTCATTGCAAATTGCAACCCATGGATAACAAGGGCAAGGCAAATCTTCGTTTGAAGATGCTATTAATATCAATTTCAAATTTTTGGTATCAATATCCGGATATCTACCATTTTCTACATATATATATGTAGCTATGTTACAGGGATATTATATTAGTTTATAAAAATCTGCATTTGAGAGCAAAGAAGGTTAAAGATAAGTATACTACTACCAGCTGTATAAGATCTGTCTTATAAGTACCTACCTGTCTTCATATTTATGAACTATGAACTCGCTGTATCCCATTCCCATCTCACCTATATTAATTTTCATTTTTTCCCTCCTTTTGGCAGAGAAGGTATACTAAAGGAATGTTTGGGAATGCTACATATGCATACCCCTACATAGGTATGTGGGATAAAATGATTGAAAGTTTAAGCTTATGAAAACTATTTTATGAGAGCATATCTGTGCACCGTTGACTACGTTGTATTACATCATAAATCCAGGCAAAAGTAATTTCACTTACGTTTTTATGTTCAGCATCTAAGGCATCCCACATGGATGCAACAATTTTTGAAACTTCTCCAAAGGAAGCATTTGGGTTTTGACCTTTGATAGCAGCTTGCGTGTCCCGAAAGAAAAGGGCATATGCAGATACGGGCCTGTTACAAAAAAAAATAAATATTCATCATCATCTTATATTATATTCTAAAATAGGATCAATCATACAACTTGAAATATGTAAATCGCGGCCGCGTCGTCATCACAGCACAGTACTAATATCGATATAGGTATATGTATATACATACATAGGTAATAATTATGTATGTAGATGCACCAACGCGTAAATTATAATCGTAATAGTAAATACGAATTAATTCCACGGCATGGCCTGATGTGATAGGATTTCAACTTCTAAATTCTCAATAATATTATTACAAGGGAGAAACAAAAGACCCTACTTAAAGACTTGGAAAGTGTCTATCTTCTTTTCTGAATGCAATTTAAGTAACAAAAACAAAGACGGTGACAAAACCAACGACAGGTCTTTTTCATTTTTCTCCTCTCCTTCCTCACCTACCTCTATGTAGCCCATAGCAGCCCATAGACTAAAACTCTTAGGAATTTACTAAAAGATTCACAGCCTCCAATACAAAATCGAATGGTACATAATAGAAATCGTAACTTGTCAGTTTCCACGTAAAAAAGTTTATCAAATTCCCACATGGGCTTCATCACAGCACTTCATTGACAGCCCGACAAATAAATAGACAGCCCAATATACCCACTATAGAATTGTGCATCAAGTTTGTCCGATGAAATCGAATCAAGCAAACAATGTTTTTAAAATGGAAAACCATATTTTCCTACTTTGCCACCATTATGCGTAAGATTTAATTCAAGTTTGCATGATTGAATAACGGCACATTGATGGTAGTCAGTAACTCAAGTATAATGTGACATTCTAGTGCCATTTGCTGACTGTTGGAAAACTTAGAAATGTATTTGAAGGTATATATGTATATTGATATATATATATATAAGGATGCATAGGTAGGTGTCTACATTATGGTAAAAGAGAAAATGAAGACAAGAACTAGAAACAGTGCATCCGTTCCATTCCGTTCCATTCGATTCCGTTCCATCCATCGTCCCATTGAAAAGCAGTAAAGACTGAAAGTGAAAGAAGTGAAGGCGAGAGTGTTATGAATAAAATAAAAAATGGCAAGACGATCAGATGATGTCAATGTCAAATCAGAGTTGATCAAGTCAATCCGAACTGATAAAGGAATAGAATTGGACGTGAAAGGATATGATGATTTCTTTTCCTTCCTGTCTACAAAGCATCAGAGCATGTAGACAAACCTATCTGTTCAGATGCAGACAGACCCTCCTCAACTGACTATTAGATCCTCCTACATGTACGACAAGTGTGGATGCTCTGGAACTCTATATCCCCACTGCGAATCACATATACACACATACACCAACACCTACCAACACTAACACCAAACGACCGCCACCCAAACCAACCAACCCATCGTCTCGTCCCACTCAAACAGACAGCAATTGTAATGTCTAGATCGAAAGCTTCATAGGTTTACATTTAGGTACATAACTAACTATATCCAATTGTATGATTTTTTTCCCTTCAACTTCTTCGTGTGAAAAACGAATAAAATATCAAAAAGGAGAAAACAAAAATGTCCCCAAGAATCAATTTGAGATAAAAGCACTTTCAATTTTCTTCCCTCTTTTTTCTTCAAACTCTTCTCTCTCCCTCTCTTTCACTTCTCTCTCTCTCTCTCTCAAACTATAATATCTGTATATATCCTTATAAACAATGCTATTCTACTTTTGGGTCTTTCTTCTCCTCTTTTCGTATCTATTCTATCCGTTAGTTGTTCCCCTATTTCTTTCGCACTCCTTTCCTCTCCGTGCACCGCTTTCTGTTTCTGTGTTCTTCATCTGACAAAATATATTTCTTCTCTTTCTGGATTCCCATTCTTTTTTACTTGCTTTCTCTAACATTCAACATCCAACTTGAGTGCCTACTGCCTATTCATATAAGTCGATATATAGGTAAGGTACACGACTTTAAGATACTCCTAAAGGTGAAGATACACTCGGAGCACTATACTATTTACCACACCACACACTTACTTTCCCGTTACTACGACTGACTAGTACTAGTGAGAGCGACTACCTATACTATCTATGTATACACTATTACCATGTCTTTATCAAAATCATACTAGAGAGCACAGTAGGAGTAGGAGTAGAGACAAGTATTGCATTACTGACGGTTATACAAGTGTATAAATGCATTTAATATATATGAATCCATGAAGGTATGTATTAGTATCCTCGCCATGTGCATCTCTTTATGTACAACACTTGTGTAACCAGTTTGAGGGGATGTTACTTGAGAGATGTTATCGGATATATGGAGGATGAGGATACCGAGGATAAGTCGTGTGCCACAAAATCTACAGAGAAACGCAGACACACGTAAACATTTTACCGTTTACTCTTACATTTTACCTTGCGATAAGATGAAGTAAACCTAACTGACTTGACTTGTCTCGACGGTGAACCTGCTACCCCGCGACCACACACATACACACATGGATTACACAAGTAGGGAAAATACTTTATTCTATTTTTCATCCCGAGCAAATAAAATATCATCATATGTACGTCCATCCGATACTATCCCATCCCATCCCATCGTATCCCATCGTATCCCATCGAGATCCAGAAAACACGCACCCAAGGCAGACAGGGAAGCTTTGACTCCGCTACGTGATACGTGAAACACTACTACCTACTACATACTACGCTCAAAACACTACATAACAGCTACACTCAATGTATGCAGCCTACATACTTGACACATCATATGAAATAAAAGAAAAAGAAATGGAAGAAGAACAAGGAGAAAAAAAACGTAAAAATCAAGTCGAAAAACTCACATCATATCATACTTAGTTTCACACAAGTCACAAAACCATTTTAGCTCTATAAAACTATCTCCTTTTCCTTCTCTCTCTCTCTCACTCTCTCCTTTCTCTTGCACTTGTGTTGTTTTCTCAAAATCTAACCTACCAAAGCCAAGCAGCTAGGTTAGGCATATAGGAGTAACGTTGAACGCTAGACAGAGGCAGGACTCGGGAAAGCTGGATCAGGAGCAAAAAAAGCTCTTGTGCTCACTTATATGTACTTACTGTCATCAGTCTCTCATCGTTTTTTTCCTTTTTGACTCTCTTCTACCAATGCCACAGTTCCGTGGTACCCTTGACAAAATACATTGGTTATTTCAACAACTTGCTAACAGCCAAGCAAACAAATACATAGAAAAGTCAATTCCAATTTGTGTTTTCAGTTTAATCTAACTTTGTCAACAGTTCAGCTATCCTTATATTATTATGTCACATTTTCCTCATAAACTACCTTGCCCACAAAGGCAAAAGTTTAAATTGCAAAAGAATCATAGGAAACGACAAGGAAAAGGAAAAGAATCGCAATGGAAATACCTGATCCAAATATATTTTGAGAGTGGGACAAAAACAGCGATACCCATGTACATGTGTAAGTCCTACAGCCAGGTTACATAAAGTAAAGGTAAGTGTATAAAAACCGAAGAGGAGGACTTTGAGTAATGCACCATGCAGTCTATGAAACTGGGTGAGTACCCATGCAGATGTTGGTTTACAACGAACATAACTACATACAAGTTGGTAAGTTGCACTCGGGAACAAGTGAACACATCATTTACCTCTAGCAAAAGGAAGTCATATTAATTTAACGGTAGCAATTTGCACAAACATCGAACATAATAACACAATAATACATACATAGAATAAACCCACAAGAAATACATAGATACATATTAGAAGGACGTGAGTGAGAGCTAATATAATTCAGTGTTGTCCTTCAATTGACATTTTTTTCTAAATCGGAAAAAAGTCCAAACAAAATTCCACATACTTATCACAAGTAATCATGTGGAAGGAAACAAACAGTTTATTCATGGAAAATGACTCGCAGAGGGAAATCGTAATGCATGTAGTTGTTGAAGAATGTGAGTGATGGGAGCTTAAATTAGAGGAAAAAGGAAGACGAGAGTAACTGAGGAAGTGGAAAAGGAAGCAACATAAAAAGGATGCCTGTAGATGTACATACAACTGCGACTCGACAAGTTCCTCTGCTTCAGTCTCCACATAGACTTCCATTTCCATCTCTATGCAAGGATGCAGTGCAATCCAAAGCAATGCACCGTACAACACAACACAACACAACAGAAAGAGGATGGAATGGAAGGAGACGAAGCTGATACTGATGCTGATGCTGATGGTGATGCTCTGCTCGTGTTGTTGATCCTCATCCTCATCATCATGCCTCCGTAGCCAACAGCCACCAGCATCTTCCTCCAAGTTTACCACCAGTACCTACCCACTGCCCTACCACACATCCATAACACACCAGACCATATCTCCATCTACCTACATACTTAAGCTACCCAGACCCAGTCATACACGAAACTTACTATTCCACTAACTCTGGTTCTGGATTGTCTGGATACGGCCCGGACTTGCACTTGTACTCCATTCGGAATTCTATTACTATTCCACCTTACACTTTAAACAAGTGCATGTTTGTGCTTCCCCTTGTTTGGCAGTTATACTGATATACGGTTATATGGCTCCATTCGGA
The DNA here is from genome assembly GCA_036851915.1 of Ptenothrix huangshanensis. Lineage (NCBI taxonomy): Eukaryota > Metazoa > Arthropoda > Collembola > Symphypleona > Dicyrtomidae > Ptenothrix > Ptenothrix huangshanensis. The sequence goes on along the minus strand of JAAXYX010001668.1, from coordinate 14,039 downwards.
ATTCCTGTACAAGTGTACAACGACGGGAGCAACAACAGCCAGTGCAAATGAACTAACTACTGGATGCTGATGCTGATGCTTCTGGCGGGTCAACCATTTTGACTTTCCTTCTCACAACATAACCTAACATCACCAAATACCACTAGCACTACCACTACCTAATACAGCAAACCAAGAACACCACAGCCGCAGCCAGCAGAGCACGAGCGGCATCAACCACTACTGTACTTTACTTTACTTTACTCATCTGTCTACTGTAATACTCCACGATTGTATCAACTTGTACGTTTAAGTCTACTACCTCTGGACAAACACTCAAAGTGTTTTATCACATCTTAAGTACGGAAACAAACTTAAAGGATTATGTCATACGCACAGATATCCACTTAACACATGAGAATAAATTATACGTGCATCCTGGACAAGCAAAAAGTTAAACTACGGCATGGCATGGCATGGCATGGTTTGGTTTGGCTTGGTTTGGCTTGGCTTGGCACGGCATTCTTGGTCACGTCAAATTATTCCCACACTACACTAAACTCTCTTTATTTCACCACTTACATGACTATCTCACATACACGATTCCTACCATGTACTTCTTAAAATATTAAAAACAGTGTCAAAACCAAAATCATTTGCTGCAACAATTGTATTTCTAATTTATTTTTCACCTAGTTTCGGTTTTCCTAAGTGCTTTTGTTGATGTTGTTGTTGTGTGTTGTTGCTGTTGCTATTTCTTGGAAAAAGCAAGAGAAGTTGTGACTAGAAAAGATGTATGTACCTACATACCTACGTCTACATAACTACAGTCCAGGGTCGATAGGTACTTTATACACAGACACAGTACAAGCCAAGTAAGGAACATTTCCACATTTTTTTGCATTGCATTGCTTTTTGTATTCATGCAAGTACAACTTTATTTCGTAATGGCATCAACAACAGTTGAATTTCCAATCTTTAGTTTGTTCTGCTCTTGCCTTCCTATGCACTTGTGCTCTCGGCCCAACTCAAATGGTTTCGGTTCTAGGAGAGAGCAAGAAAGAGAGAGAGAGAGAGAGCAAAGTAGAAGAGAAAAAATATCGTAGGGAAAAGTGGAAACAGATTTTCAATTGAAGTCACACACACTCGAGTACTATTTTCTCAAAGGCAAATACATAAGCGTCAAGTTTACGTAAACATATACATAAATAAAAGCAAACTTGAACCGAGAACTGGAAATAGTTGGTTGTATACATAGGTACAAGGTACCGTAACCGTAACCTTAGGTAGGAGCAGAGCAAGTGTAGGAGTAAAGGAAGGAGGTAGGATGTTATATTATGTTCGTCTTCTTATTACTCACGAGCTTGTAAAAGAGAATGTTTCTACACTACTGCTTCTCCTCTGTTCTCCTCTATACATATAGGTATGTATGTATGTATACGCTCACATTCACAATCCGCATCACTACATTTCTACTCATTGAACCTCATAGGTTGTGTGCTCTTATTGCCTCCATAGTGCCGAAGATACAGTCAAGTGTAATGTAAAGCAATGCAATGCAACGCAACGCAATGCAATACTACTGATTGTGAGGATCTGAATTGCGGCCTGCGTTTTTAGAATCTATATCCCATTCATGCTGGCAATAAGAACACGCTCACAAAATACAAATACATGAGAACGACACACTATACAGCTCTGAAACTCGTAGTCGAGGCTGTTCCTTGTTCCTTCAGCATGGGCTCCATGCATAGTGCACAACACAAGTCTAGATAGGACAAGAGGGAAAAATTCTTGTTTTATTTGAGAAATGTTTCAAACAATAATATGTGACATATTGCTTATTAAATTATTTCTGTTTCCGATTTTTATGCTCCCCTTCTCCTTCTCCATTTTTTTGCTCTTTTTATCCACTCCGATCGATATGACATAAGCACTGTTACTATAATGGATCTTACTATCAACGTTTACAGCAACTCACTGTTCTTCTCCTACAGACCTGCTCGTAGACGAACAACTGCTTGATAGCTCGCTCACTCTCTCACTCTCTTTCTCTTTCTCTCCCTTTGGTTTTATTTCTGTGCGTAGAGCTCAACTTCATCGTTTTGTTACCCTTCTTACTTATTTCTTATGATGCCCTTTCTCCCTCTCACTTTCTCTCTATAAAACTGTATAAACATGATACAATAAGTAAGAAAAACATACATTGTAATTTCCTCCGGTTTTATTGCGTGTGTGGAATAAGTACGAAAAAAATTCACATAAAGAAGGGAGACACACAACTAATAACTAATGAAAGGAGTATCATAAAAATAGACAGTATAAAAAATCTTACTACAAATAATATTTTGGCAAAAACAGTAGCAATTAAAAAAAATTACAAGCTGTTTTAATTACCTACAAAAAATGCATCCCATTCCTTTTTATTGTTTATTGGTTTCATTTATCGAAAATGGAGTAAATTTATAATGCTTTCCACCGCACCGTACGTATAAAAAGTTGGGCTTCCAACAAGTACATACTGTACACATGTGATGTGTGTAGATTGTAGATAGGAATAGAAATAGACATTGAACAGGAAATCGAATAGTTGTAACTTGATCAAAAAGGAGGCCGGTAGACCACATAACATGACACTCTACTACTGCTCCACACTTTCCTCTTTGTCTTTCAAGCTTAGCATTTACAATTGACGCTTCTTTAGTGCACTCTACTACCCACTTCATATGATCCACAAAGCATGTTCCTCAACTATATGTATTTTATTGCCTGGGTACTCTTCGATTGAAGATTTTCAAGTATTTGTCTATCCAGCGAGTACAAGCAGTAAATAGTTTGATACTGGAACAAGGGAACAACGGTACAAGTGAAAGTTCTTATATAATCAATGTCAAGTCAGAGTTTCAAGGACTTGACGATGTCCATGTCCATGATACGTACCTACATAGCTTGTAAACTTATTTTATACCAACTTTAGTACTCTATAAGTTCAGATACTTTAAAAACGGTAACATACGGTAAAACCCTTCAAACTTAGTAGGTAATATACATACATAGTACTGTATACCGTGCTGTTATAGTAGGCATTTGTGCTATCGAAAATATAAAGTGCTAATTCTATTAATACGAGGCCCATCATAATTCCGTAAGTGGAACTAAAATTTTCTGTCTGTGTTTTGCTCATAAAAAACCACGAAGACATGAATCGTGCCGACATACTTTCGGCATTAAGTACAGAATTAAGACTGAAGACGATAGAAACACACATCCATTAGAAGGACAATAGCAGGTTATTATTGTAATATATACTATGCACACACCTTAACTACTGAGCTAATCACGACAAACTTGAAATTTTCAGCATTTACGTATTTAGCCAGCAATTTAGAATCATTATCTTGAATATTTTGATAGGTGTATGACCTCATGGAGATTTAATAAACAAAATGTGACCCGATGTGCTTCGTCATATATGTAAGCTTTATGTAGGTAGGTACATCTACATAAAATTATTAACCCTAAAACATCCTTAGAAAAAAAACTATTTTTTTCTAAGCAAGTAAAAGTCGAGTACTAACAAATAGTCTTGTCTTCTTTAACTAATTATATAATATATAATTACTTTAATTTCCAACAGCAAACTACACACTTGAGTTGAACATATTATGTTTTTTTAACGTCATGATTGTAATTAAGAATTGTCTATGTATTACTCACTGCCACTCAATCGACAATCATAGAGAATCTCTTGTCTTACTGCTTGCGGGTATTACATAATAATGACGGATGGAAAATGTGTTGATAACGATGACGGCTTCACTCAATTCTTAAAATTTAATTCCCTATTACCAGTACGCAATACGCACTGCAGAAGAGAAGAGAACAGAGATATTAAGTAATAAAAAAACATTCAAATGTTTTCCTTCCAAAATTCGAGAAACGAGGCAAGGGGAAAAAAGTGGCAAACGTTGAGCAGACAGCCGTGGAGCTGCTGAAGAGAGAACAGACCAGACAGACCAGGTAATGTATGTATGTATGTACCTACAGACCATTTGTGATCCCGGACAATTATGTTTTTGTCGATATATGTAGGAAAGGTGTATTAGTAACTACAGATTGTTACATCTATTACCTACATCTATGTATCCACATAGGTATATGCAGACCAGAGAGAGTAGAGTCGAGGATATACTGTAGGTACGTATGTAAAGTACATCTTTGAGTTGTCAGGAAACTTTCATTAAAAAACACAGGGGATAAGACTAACGTCAATTCCATGACTACACCACATGCTGTAATCAAGCGTAAATATTATCATTAGGAAACCACAGCATGACATTATACGTTGTATGGCAAAGGTCACGCAATCATTAAAGCTAATATGAAACCATACGATAACCAAGGAAAAGTGTTCTTTTTCTCCGTGCATATGTACTTGGTCTATCCTAATCCTAATGTTCAATGCTCACCTGCATTTACGGTACTGCAGTCTCAGTGAGTCCTGTTCTGACTGAAGTAGCTACTATTACAGATTCAGATATTATTACGACGGCTGATGGACGAAACAAACATGTCGATTTTGAGCTGGAGTGAAACGTTTACACAAAATGCCAAATGCTTTTTATTATTCATTTATATCAGTCTTGCCAAACGACAAGGCAACCACTATAACTATACTATAGCTGCACTATTAGTAATCGTCATGTACCGTCAATGCACTCACTCAGTCATCTAACGCGCCTACGTAGGTAATTGTGTCTACGAGCAGAAAAGTCAAATTATAATCCCAGAAAAGACTAGTCACTTATATATATTTGTTCGTTGTAACTATTACCTTTGCAGTCCTTAGTCTACTATAATCACCTTATTGCATCGATTAGTTTTAATTATATCTCAAAGCCATTATTCCTCAAATTTAATCAATTCACCCTTGGTTCGTCTCGAATTCTCGAATGGTGTGCAACGAAACCACTGAAATCGCTTGCGACGCCCGCTCACATAAATCGAAATAGGTAGGTTACATACATACATATGAGTTGGGAATAATGACTCTGCCATCAAATACTACTTAATCCTAATTGTATTATTATATTCCAAGCTTTAAAATTCTAAACCAAAAAATGATAAACTACGCACTCATTCGTTCAAAAGACATTTTCACTACTGCTAACAATAATAAGCCTTACTCGTTCTTTCCTACGTTATCCTTTCCCCTGGTATTTTTTTTTACTTATGAAAGAGATCGAGAAGGACAAACGGGAACCTGGACGGGTGGGTGGCCTAACTGCTGGCACTTACAATCCAAGTCCAAGTGTGGAATTCATTGTGTGAGGAGTACCGTTAGCTGTAAAACTGGAGAATCAGCTATCTTTGCTTCCTACTTTATTTCTCCGAGTTATGTTGGTTAGGTAACTTAAATTTGGTTCACAACAAAGATACTATGGTACGGGTGGTAGTGTTTCTAAAGAAGTCCATAGATAGAAAATAGATCCGATGAAAGTTTAGCTGGTGAGCTAAAAAAGAAGAAAAAAAAGGCGGAAAGAGAAAAGAGTTAAGTTGGACGGGTTAGGTTACACTTAAACAGAGCTAAACTACTTTTGAGCGGAAAAAGTACCTCTGTTGTATGTATATGGACCACTACCACTTGTACGATGTACGATGTACGACTCGAGAAAACTTCCATTCAAGGAAGACGAAGACATGTAAAGAGTGCGTATCCGTAAAACTCTTACCCTTCCATTCTTCATTCTAGCTTCCAAGTGCATACAAACAGTCGTATCTCCTACCTATGTATACCCGCGAAGACTTTGAACGGTCTGGAAAACTTGCATGATTCTCAAGCAAGTGTAGCACAGTCGACTGTATGTAACAAGTTATACGGGTAGAAAGGGAACGAGATACTCGCTCCATTTCAACCAACCAACCAACCATTCCTGACTAGTATTTACAAAGACGAAGAAGAAGGAGACGAGAAGGAACAAGGAGGAATATCTATATCATCAGCCTTTCAACCCATCCAATTCGAAGCACTACTCAAATAGGTAAGTGCCAACTCTACATACCTCCCTACCTACCTACCTACCTTATCCCCACACACAAGCCTGCATAAGGGATAAACCGAAAAAGGATTTAGAAACAAGTTGAGATGATGTAGTTTTACGGTCTTTTACTTTTTCTCAACCGACGGTCAATTTTCTGTTGATAGATCCGAAATGGATGGATACGAAAGAAAAGGGGATATGGAACGAACATTTTCTCCTTGTGTAGTTACACAATGTATCTTTGAACATCTATCACTCCAACTCAAGTCCGTTAACTGAGTACATTTCATTCAATACACCGAACACAGACCAGAACGGATCGGTACTTTGATATCATTCCTCATAGTTTCGAACCTACCTACTTGTGTTACAAAATACTTGGAAACTCAACGAAAATCCACACAGCTCAACTAGAACTGCAACTAGAAATACTACCTACCTACTAATACTGCAACTACCAACTACCGTTTTTCCTACAGAACTTGCTATCTTTAGATTTACTGCTGGAAAAAAACCAAATTAGGCACTAACGTAACATTCATCTAACTAACGGTTGATGGTTGGAATAAAAACAAAGGAGCCCGATGCGATACGAAGCATAGGCAGTACATCGTACACCCGATAGTATGTTGTATAAATATTTCTCCAAAAATCTTCCAACATGGTTCTACAGTTCCACCGATCCTATTTCGCTCGACATGAACTGCAATTTTTCTAAATAAAACGAACATGCTTATTCATCGCTCCCGGTCGTTAATTAAGTTTGATGAAAACGCTGTCAAAACTGGGAAAAGGGAACAAAAAACAACAAAATAAGCAGCAACTGGTCTACAACCCGCCTCTGTCTGTACCAATCAGTTATAAAACATCATTACTCAATAGAGGTATCAGTACTGCAGACTACACTCTGATTGTCATTATTGCTTCACAAAATGTTGCTATGGTTCCCGTCCTAGTTCTTATCGTTAGTTACTTAAATTGCTTTAAACATGAAATATTTCAACGAGTTTTCCCTACCCTAATTTCAATACACTTCTTCTAATCTATTCTATCATACTTCATTCCACGTAAAATGCATACCAAAACCGAATAGTCTATGTAACTGTTAAGTATGGTATAACACCAGTGGCTTAACTAGGTGCAGGCCACGTTGATCTAGTCCTACAAAGGATTTTAAAAAATACGCTGCCTTGTCAAGATTTGCATGAAAGTGGCGCATTTTTTAAAAATATACAAGAAAAAGACAAGGCTATTTTTTTTAACTTTACAAGAAAATAGCGCATTTTTAAAAAATAACACGAAAAAGGCAAATAAATTGCAACAAATTTACAAGAAAATGGACCATTTTAAAAAAATGTACACGAAAAAGGCGAATTCTTTAAACAAATTTACAAGAAAATGGCGCATTTTTCAAAAAAATATATAAGAAAAAGATGCAGTTTTTTTAAATGTACACAGTAAATGCGGTATTTTTTTACGGTTAAACGACGCTGTTTTTTTCTAATTGACACTAGATAAGATGCAGTTTCTAGAAATTTTACACTAGATGAGAAGTTTTTCCCACGAAAAAATCCTGCGGGCGTTAATGTACAACACTAATTACGAATTGTGATAAATTAAAACTTACTTTTGTGGTTCATTGGGATCTCGCTTCTTCTTTTTCTTTTGAGCTTTGGGTTTCTTGACTGCTACAGCAGCGGCGGACATCGACCGTGAGTCCACTGGTTCTGGACTGGGTCTTTTCAAAGCTGGTGTCAACTGGAACAAATCAAAAGAAATTGTTAACGTAATGCTCCTGTGCCTTCAAAATTAAGATTACGATTCTTAAAATAAAATGACGACTGTACTGTGACAATATTCAATTCCTTTCCTGCAGGTACGAGGAACATGCTTCGTTTTAGAACTGTGAGTTTGGAAGCATGAAAGATGGAAGAACGAACGTGTATTAACACATTTGTATTTGATTTTCAATGCGCCTCACAATCCACGTCAAGGATGTCTAGGCAGAGTAATTGTATCATATCGCACACCCTACCCCTACCCTTCCTTTAGTTAAGTTAGACTTTAGATCGAGATCGAGACCCAAAAAGGAACAAATTCGCGATCCCATTCCCATTACTTTCCCAACTTTTGACTTTTTCACGGTGATGCAAATTTAAAATGAATTTGAATTTTCGCTAGAAAATTTAGCTTCCCTCTCAATCCTTACCCTTACTTTATTATTGCATAAGCACGTTCACGTTTCGCATTTCAATTTCGCTCTTACGTCAGTCAAAAAATTATTTAGACTCAACCATGTTTACATGCATAACACTTGAGTCTCGAAAATCTCTTAAATCTCTCTATAACCCTATGTATGTATATACGTATACATTGGACTTGGATACTACCTAAGGACACAAGTCAACTATCAAGAACACATCTCACTCGTTGTCTTTGAACTGGCAAATTTTATTCCGGCGATAATCTATTTTCTCGTTGAGTTTACTTGACTCCAAAGCAATTTTATGAACACGATGTACTTACCGCCCTGTTAAGCCCAGTGTACAGCAAAGCAAAAGTAAAGCCCTATCCTACTTTAAACTCGAAAAATGAATGTTGTTCTTGTTGCTGTTTCATGTTCGTGTTGCTACTTCATTTTTGCTTTTTTCAAGGAGACATACATGTAGTTGAGCATCCTTTAAAAAACACTGTGTAGGTGATTTTATCATTATGATTGCATTAACTTCATTAGCAGTAGTATATCATTTGATAAAAAATGCAAACGTTTTTTTAGATGTCCTCATAAATTTTTCTCTTACAGTTTTTCTCTTCCATGTGCATGGATCTAAAAGAATTTATTTATAATCACAATCGTGAGGCTGGGAAAGGAATTTTCATTTACTTTGGAGCTGATGGAAGCTTTTAAGATTTTTTTATACTCTCCCATCCCAGGGAACTGTGCAAAAAAAAGAAGCAATATCAGTAATAAAGACAGACAGACAGAAAGGAAGGAAGAAAGGAAGAAGAAAGAAAGAATGAAGAAGCTACAGAGAGGGAGAAGAAGAAGAAGAGAGAGAGAGAGAGGGACAGAAAAGAGGAAAAAATTACAAAACTAAAAACATAAAGAAAAACGTAAAATAAACTAATCGTAAATATATGCTCATATTATATTGCCCATGGTGGGTAAGTGCAATGGAAAGCTGTCTATTTTATTCAAAACTCCTTAGTTCCTTTTGTATGCAATTCGTTTTCCTATTCGTATTTTAATGTTGGCAAAACTACTACTGTATGTAGTAGTAGGAACTCACTCACTCTTTCTCTCTCTCTCTCTCAGTCTCCCCTCTCTCTTCATTCTCTACCGTCTTGCATACTAGTACTCCACAACAATGACAAGGACCTTACAGGCAACCTGTATATAGACGAGGGACTGTATTTCTATTTCTATTTCGCTTCCCATTTCTCCAACTTCACTTTTACCATACCTTTCTTACTATTTTCCAAAAAGCTATTAAACTAGCGTAAGGATCATATATAATATGTGGATGGATAGAATGTACGCTAGTCTGGATTCTGGATTCGACCAACAGTAAAACAAAATTCATCTTTTAAAGGCGTAAAAAGATACGTAGAACGTATGAGATCTGTTCCCTACTGCAGTCTATTGCACTATATCACTCTATACTTTAGCCAAGCCAGGTAGCATACCTACCTCTCTACATACATACATACATACATACATACATAGGTATACCAATTTTGTAGGAATTACACTTTAACGGATATATATTAGCATTATGAAACAAGTTGAAACTATTAGGACGGGAATACATAGCAAGGTAGATACATATTCTGGCATAGTCTGGTCTGGTCTGGTCTGTACTAGGATGAGCAAATGAACTGCCATACCTACTTTCCGTCTAGATGTAAATCTTCCATACCTATCATAATAATAACGTGCATTTATATACACAATTATATTGATAGATATCTACACACCAGTACCAGTACAAACAAGAGTAAGTACATCTTGAAGTCTACCGGAGAGAAGTTGCGAGTTTAGCATGCATATATCTGTATGGTACATGTCCCACAAATATGAAGTATGTGCGAGTGAGTAGCTACACATACTGTACACATTTCTATATTGAGAAATGTAGATATGACAGTGCTACAAAGTAACATATGAAGCTCGAAAAAAACCCAGGGAATGAGAAAAGGTAGAGAGTTGTGCCTGTACTAAAAACCCCTCGCAAGTCATGATTTTTTCTCATTTTGCATTCGTAAAAACTTAGATTACAAAAACATTTGAAATAAAGTACTAGTGTGTTTTTTGGTAACCAAGTTTTGTCTTCTAAAAAGCAAGTTTATGCATTCAATAGGAGCACTTGGGACAGGGACGCAAAGGAAACACTAAGAAGACAGAGAGAGAGAGAGTAGGAGCAGGAGAGAGAGAGAGAGAGCTTCTGACTATACTTACACACACACACATACAAGTATGACTACACACACAGTCGAGATAGAAAGCTTAATAGTCTTTCCCATATACATGTATAAAATGCTCAGTTTTTGGACCTAAGTAGTGTATTTTATATGCAATGTTATTATTTTTACAAGCCATTTGCTCTTTGTATTTTCATCTCTTTTTGCCTTCATTTCAAATCTCATTTCCTTCGAAAATGGATGTGGAGGCAAGAGCAAGAAGTAGTAGAAGAAGTAGAAGAAGAAGAAGTAGAAGAAGAAGAAGAAGAAGTAGAAGAGAGAAAAAGTTTTTAAGAGAAGTTGAATCTTGTATGCTGTAGTCTGTAGTTGTATAGGACTTCGTTCTGTCTGTGTGTTCTGTTCCCTCTTTCCTCCATTTGTTCTCATGGTTTGTTCCTTTTACCCTGAGCAAGAGCTGGCTGAGGCTTCTTCTGCTACTGCTTCGAACAACCCAACGAACAAGTCTATGGAAGGAGCAACAGAACAGAACAGACCAGACCAGACCAAACCAAACCAAGACAGAGCAGAGCAGAGTAGAAGAGAACGGAGCAAGGAGGAAAAGAGTAAAGCTAGTAACCCGTTCACGATCTGAGCATTTGTTCGTATGTAGAATGGAGGAAACTAGACCAGAGAACAGTTTACTACATCGCATCGATATATACGCAAAGAACACACAGGGGTTGGGAGGAGGAACGGGGGGAATCCAGAATTCATAATAGAAAACGATTTTGTGCATAGAAATGACTTATTTGCTTGGGGATGAAATTGAATCAAAAATTCAAAGAATTCTCTCATTTCCTCTCTTTCTCGAGAAAAAAACAAGATTCTGATGCTCCACTCAAGTTTTGATCAAAATTTGTTGCCTTCGCAGACAATCCATTTTTCATCTCTTCCTGATTCTCTTTCTCTCTCTCACTCTCTCTCTCTCTCTGACTGTAGGCTCTAAAGAATTTCTTAGTTGTAGGTTCTGTTCTTGTTCTGTTCTGTTCTGTTCTGTTGTGCACAGTATGTGAAGCAGAAGAAGAAAGGTACATACGTAAATGAAGGCGTAAGTACATACTTGTAGTTGTAGCGGAGAGTCACTCGTAGTCGTCAGTATCTGTGTAAGATAGTCAAGAAGACGTAATGGGTAACGACGCATTACTTCTTTTAGCAAAAGTATCTGTTAGAGGAGACTGACTGCGCTCTCTTCTCCTCTCCTCTCTCTCTCCTCTGCTGTTGCTATTTGAGTGAGACAGAGGAAGAAAAGCCAGAAAGAGTCATGGTAAAAAGAGCAAAAGCAACTATACACTTAAGTAGAGTAATACAAGAGAAGCTTGAAACCAACCAAAGGAGTCTCTACAATAAATCTCCAATCTCTCTAATTTGATGGATTCATACATTTTTTCCAACACTAAGACTACTAACACCCCTAAATCACATTTCCCCTTTTTTTCTCCACACAAAATGGTCCCCCTTTCTTTCTCTTCCATTGTTCTTCTTATATTCCTTAAATCTTACTGGGTTTGCAATAGCAATAGCAATAGCAATAGCAATAGCATTGGCTTCGCATTGGTATTGCCGTTGCCATTGCCACTACCATCGCCATTGCCTTCACTTTGCCTACAGCTTCTTCAAACTTAAACTCAAAACCAAAGACACTTTACGCAAGCAAACTATTTACCATGTTTTCTAATCGTAAGCCTAACTTTAACGAATGCTCCCTTATGCACTCGTATGGAATGGTCGTAGTCGTAGTTGGGACTGAGCTGTGTTTCCTTTTCCTTCCCAGCCTTTATGTCCGTAATATTGTCGAAGAAATTGGAATTGGAATGCTGGAGCTGGAGCTGGAGCTGGAACTAGAGTTGGAACTGGAACTGGAACTGGATCTGAGTCTGGAAGTGAAACTGGAACTGGAAAGTCTGTGTACAGATACAGTTGCTCAGACTCTTCCCAAGTTTGAATTAGAATTAAAGCTTTTGCTTTACGCTTTACCCACAAAGTCTAAGTCTTTTCCTCATCCTTATCCAACATGCACGGCTCGAAATCCTACATCCTACGACATCATTAATCAATAGAAGATTTGCATTTCCTTTGATGAATCCTCAGTATTGCACACAACAACTAACTGGGTATGTATAGACATGGGTATATATATGTAGACGTCACTTAGGACGTACCTACAACCTTCTACATACAACCACATCCACATCCACATCCACATCTCCATCCAAATCCACATCCACATCCACATTCACCACCAACATAACTCTATAGGAAAGTCATCAAATTGCATTCGACTGTCTTCAGTTCACACTCAACTTTCACAATGGGCCACGTCAATTGCTACAAAATAGAAATATCACAAGTTAAGCAGACAAAATGGGCCACACGGTTCAACCAAAATAGTCCCGGTCGGATTTACACACACGCATGCATATTCCACTCACACATGAGCCATGATTCCAAACCTTCTTCAAGTCTTCTTCAATCCTCGGCCTCGGACTATTCCACATCCCATTCCATCCCATCATCCCTCTCACAGACTCTTTGCAGGTAGACAATACCTACCAAACCAATGTACGTAAACGCACTCGTACTCGTACTCGTAGTAAACCTCTACTCTTCCTCTTCCCCATATACATACATACCCAGAGAAAAGAAAATCTTTCGTAGTAAACAAACGAACGAAGGAACAACTCAGAACTCAGACTTTCCCCCATCGTTTCCTTTCCTTTCCTTTTCTGTCCTTTGCTTTGCTTTGCTTCACTGGAAACCTAGTGAGGAGCAGACAGTGCTCCTGTTACTATTAGTGTGTAGGTAGTATCCCTACACACAAGTTTACGTGGCTTAAGGAGCTAGACATGAGATATACATCAGGACAGTTGAAATACACAATAAAAGCACATGGGGAGAAGATATATCTGAGGAAGACCCGGAAGAGGAACAGGAACAGTTGGATGTTCCGATATTATTATGAAGTGGAGTGGAGTCACAAACCACTAGGTTCGCCTTCGCCTACATAAGGTTCGGGATACATAAAAACCAGAGTAAAAAAACAAAAGTATGGTTGGTATGTCGGAGGAAGTATCTGTAAAAAGTTTTCCACTCTGTATCTGTACACAACATGCACTGTAGGTAGCTACTTTCTTACGTTAGCCATGCTTATCCCTCGAGTCACACTGGGGAATTGTTACCTTGAAATCTATAGATATGTACCTACGAGCCTAGTCTAACAACAAGGACCCCACTGCACTTGCACTTCTCTTTATTTTTGTTTTTCTTTTAGTTTTCCACTATTTCTGTTTATCTTTTTCGTGTAGGCACACACACACACACATAAAAAATAGTCCCTGTCCACAAAAGCTAGGAGAATCAGATAGAACTTACGGCGCTCTTGACACACACGTAATAGCTTCAAACCTTAGATAGGTACCTATGTACCTACAAATATATATATATATACCGTAAAACTTCTAATAATAGCCTGCCTCTAAAGATAGCCTGCCTCCTTTTATAGCCGGGTCAAATCCTATGCTTAAGCATTACGATGACCAGGGAGAAAAGTAAATATTTACA
>JAAXYX010001667.1:0-21394 GCA_036851915.1 Ptenothrix huangshanensis | reverse complement strand
TAATACAATGTAATGCAGTTAGGTTCACAAATTTTTTATTATCCTCCATTCAGTTTCTATGCACTCGTCTCATTTTCCATTTCGTGTCAACTAAGCAGTATTTCTGTGTTGAGTAGTGAGAGTACGCAGGAGGAAGTTCGTCCGTGAGTAATTCAGTGGAGGGAGGGAAGGTCACACTGTACTGTACTGTACTGTTCTGTGCGTCGTGTCGTGTCGTAGAACTGCAGTGTATAACAGTAGGATATTAAAATATTAATATTTGCATAGTGCGAGAGGAAGAGCAAATACTCTGAAGAGAAAATAAAATGTCTAAAACTGGGTATGATAATAATAATAATATTTATTATTGACTGAATTACCAAGGTAAGGTAAGGCAAAGCCAGAGCCAAAGCCAAAGCCAAAGCTAAAGCCAAAGGCAAGTGAAGTGAAGTCATGAGCTCATGTACTAGAGATTAATTTCTCATGGTAATCTAACTGTTGGCGTTGAATTTTTAGTGAGTGGAGACGTGAGGTAGGCATATCTATCTCTATCGTAGGTATCGGTTTAGAAAGGGAAACAGAAAAAAAAGCTGTTTGCATTGGAACAAGCGGTTGTGAGTGGACAGAAGAAAGGACGGTAAACAGTATCGTAGTAACACCTTTGTCGTATAAATTCTCACCACCAAAGCAGAAAATGCAGCCTCCAGTCAGCCCTCATCAATTATACAGCTATTGATTTTCATCATTCATTTCATTCACTCGTATTTCAAATCGAATGATGAGCATTTTTCACCTGGAAACCAACCACCAATCGTATAAACCAACAACCAAACCCTAGACCGTCCGTCCGTCCGACGAGCCAGCCAGTCAACCAACCAACCAACTAACCAACCTTCAACTAGGTATGCATCCATTTCCATTTCCACCACACCGTAGTCATACAGTCTAGTTCGAAGCATACCTTTCTAGGTAGATTACCTACGTACCTTTGTACCTAATAAGTGAACGGACAGGACACTCTTGTGATACAGTCAACTGTCTACTACATATACAGCAACTGATATGCTGGAAATGCGTATGGAGAAAAATGTTGATACCCCTCCTCGAGCCTCTCCCTGTACTAATACTAATATTCTGGACTTGGATTTCCAACTAGGAGTATATAGGCGTAGCCAATTCTTCATTTACAGCTCCTTTCTTAACCAGCATACCACACTCAATATTAATATGTTGAGTGCACATACACAAATTTAAAGATGTATGCACATCGTATGAACATGCCTATAGATTATAGGTACTTACTTACGCCACCTTTCATTCTAATTGTAATTGTATTGTATTGTACGTGGCAATAATTTCCAACACATATACACGTTGATAGGTAATAGTAATAGGTGATAGGTGATGGGACCAGCTAAAGTTTCACAACACAATAACTTGTTCTCCGCAATGCTCGCTTCAATTCGTAACTCATGAACGCTCAAATACAGACTGCNTCTAATTGTAATTGTATTGTATTGTACGTGGCAATAATTTCCAACACATATACACGCTGATAGGTAATAGTAATAGGTGATAGGTGATGGGACCAGCTAAAGTTTCACAACACAATAACTTGTTCTCCGCAATGCTCGCTTCAATTCGTAACTCATGAACGCTCAAATACAGACTGCAGTTTACATCCATCTAGTCAAGGAAGCACGGATGTAGGTCCGCTCCCCTATGCACCTATACTATACAGTCAACTATATATGACATATATTCAATTTACACTGTGATATTATTAAGGTAATTCTGGTCTTACAATTTCCTATCATCATCTTATCGATTCCTCCATGTATATGTATGTTTGAATTTAATTTTATAAATATAAACTAAAAAATGCTCCGCAATAATATTAGGTATATATGGCTATGCCTATCTTTAAATAGTATCAATGTGGATACGGTAAGAACACAAAGTACAACTGTACCTATACAACTACCCTCGATGGAAAATACACTCCCTATCTTGTCTCATTGGATAGAGGTACTTACATGTGAGTACATGACAGTAGAGTAGAGTACAGTACAGTACACTTTTCAATACCGGAAGCTTTTGTAATGCAGTGCTCACAGATTACTATATTACATTTGGGAAAAGAGTAACGTCCTAGACTAGAGGTGTATATACCTACATGATTTTCGTCTAACCATTACGAATGCAAACATTAGTGCGTGTTTTGAGTGACAGGTAGGTTGCTCTACCGATATTTGTTTGGTGCTCATTGTTCCGATTGATGTCAAGCAATAAAGCAGTCCTGGTGTATAAGAATTAATAAGCATTCAACAGACTAGAGAACCAACCAACAGCCATCTCTTTCATGAGATTCATACTTAATCCTCATTTTAGCTTTCCCACTACATGGCTTTTACACAAATTATAATTCGATATCCGTTGTCGTTGTCGTTGTCATCTACGGAGGTAGCATTCCCTATACCTACCTAAACTATAGAGAGAGAGAGAGAGATAGACCAAGAAAAAAATCATATCAAGGTTTAAAACCTACTCGGGGAAGAACAAATAGAAAATATCAATCCTGTAATCTAATACACGTACCTATGTCTATGTCTATCCCCAGCTTGCTCATTCATTCTAAAGTATTAAAGTTTAATTACAATATATTTCTCATACGCTCCTTCTCTTATGTTACTGTCTCTGTCTCTGGTTGTCGTTGTCGTTGTCGTTGTCCCTAGAATTTTTTTCTGCTCCACAATTGCAGTGACAATATTACAAGAACTCAAATGTAGTAAAGGATCGAGCGACAATAACAAAAAAACATTATGGTATATGGCCTGGCCTGGCTGTCTGGTACTCCTGGTCCTGGTGTATCATGTTATGATATGATGTGGTATGGTATGATGCAAGTTCCTTTTCTAGTAAATTTATTCCACTAATTTTAAACGAGCAATTCGACTCGATTCAATTCGAATCAAGTACCTCCACTAATACTATAGGTGGGCAGGTTACAGTTACATCGAGGAAACTACGTTGTACCTATCCATCTAGATGTTTTAACTGATGAATTTAGGACGACTGTCTAATTACTATTCATTTATACTCAAACAAAATAAATGAATTTCATTTCCATGTTAAAACGACTTGATTTAATATGAGATTCTAGGCTGAGTTAAAACTTAAAACAGCTGTGTATATGGCTAATGTATAAAATGTAATAATATGAAACGTCTGTTCTAGAAATGACAATAAATGAAAAATGCCTATGAAATGAATCAAAATCAAAAGATGATTGTCGTAGATGAGTGTCAATAACTGTTTTACTATGTACTACGTGTCTGTGTAATTATTCATTCCAGAAACATCTTTTCGAATCAATTCTGTCTAAGCTTTTTGTCATTTAAATACTACGTAAATAGTCGTTTTTCCCTCCTCTGGTGTTTTAGATTTGCTCTCACATATTTACCATGCAATATACCTTGTGCTAGGAAATTTAATTTGACACATTGAAAACATTGCCGAGTATGGCTTTGCAATAGCAATACTAATAGCAATAGCAATTCAAATTAGACACCTTCAGAATAATTTATAAAAAATATAAATTTTCTTAATACGAGTGTGTATATTTTCCCACTGATTATTCCCCTTGGTAATGAATATGGGGGATGACTTTGAAGCCTTTAAAGGCGAGGTGGGAAGTGACTTGTGCTGATGTATGGTGGATGATGGAGGGATATGTATATGGCTATATGGCTATGACTGTGACCATGAACATGGGAAGAGGGAAGGAATGATTTGGGGTGTTGGTCTTATCGATGATGTGGTCCAGTTCAAGTCTCAGTGTACAGGTGGACGCTCACGTTGCGTTGGACGAGAACAAACAAGTGTGCCTCCTGCCTATCGATGATGCTTGAGACTTTTCGGACTTCGGAGGGGGAATGAATGGGACACGGTCTGGTCGGGTCTGGTATGGCCTGGTGATGGGAATGGGAGCGCGTTGGACAGGAAACAAAGTGAGACGAGACAAACAAACAGAAATGGATCGAACTGTTGCTCTATTGTACTGGTTCTTGTTCTTGTTCCTGTCTTCCTCTTGTTTCCCAAATACTGAGTCGACTCCTCTTAATTGTTTTTATCTCGTCTAATTTCATCGGACGTAAAGAGCCACTAATCACTTAAGAAGCTTACACGCCGATTTGTTCTATCATCAGGGAGATGAACATCTTTTAACCATCTCACGTTCTTTTCCTTAACCTCACTCATGCTATCCACACGACACGATACAAGTATACAAGATACACGATACACGATGCGATGAGCATTTTCGCCCCCATCACCCACACACTTTGCCTTTGCTCTTGTCTTGTGTCTGCCAGAAAGGCCAGGCCAGGCCAGGTAGTAGACACAAGACTAGACTAGACAGTGGGGCTACGGCTAGGGCTAGGGCTACCACAACCAACATTTATTTACCACTATCACTATCTTTACTCTGCTGCGACTCTCATCTCGGCGCTCTAACAACCCACACAATGTTGTGTAACTTCTTGTGTTCTCTTGTGTCCCTATCTCCCTCATTGTTTCCTTATTCGCTAAAAGGAAACCTTTGCAAGTTCCAAGCTTTTTAGCCCCTTCACATACGTACATACTTGTGAGCATCTCGAAATCTCCCTGTACAAAGGTACTATGTACATATCCATCTCATCTCTCAACCCATCTCATGACATTGCTTCTCGACCTTTTCTGCGGGAGAAATCTCCCTCCCCGTTCATACATACATGGGTAGGTAGGTACCTACTTATATATACATATGTAGGCTCGGAGTATACGCACTTTAGCAGAAGGGAAATAATTGGGAAATATGTCTGAGTTTTAAAAAGCCCTGCAATTTCTGGTTAAGCTATGATCGATGCATCAAGAGGAAAGTCTCAGGTCGATTAAAGTAAATGAGGATTTAGTGGGAAAGGCCCAGGAAAGACTTGTGAGTGTGGAATAGGTAATAAGTGAAATAGCAGTGGGAAGGAGTAGCAATACTACTACATATATGTATGTGGTAGCTATAGTATACATATAAAGGGTATATAGTGGGAACAATGAGTTTTCTCTGGCAAGTAGTAAGTACAAGAACCGAGTAAAAAACCGCTCAATCCAAATCCAAATCCAACCCACCATTCGTAGCTGTAGCTATAGTTAGTAGTCAACATAGCATAGATACGCTTATATGCAAGGGAGGAGAATGAACACCGTGCACAAGTATATAGATGTATATAGGTACATAGTAAGATGGCAATGGCAGTGGCATGAGCTCGAATTCGAATTCGAATATGAGCGTATGAGTCATTCCACATCCACAGAAAGCACAGAATGGAAAAAGACTGTAGGAAGATTGCGTAAATTTGGTCGTCACCGTCAGACTACGTATATAATCATATATATCAATATCAACATCAACATCAACCCCTGCCATACCGAACCACCGCAATAGGATAGGATAGGATTGGATACGATACGATACGATACACGGCTACATCAACAATACTCATCCTATGCAAGTAAAAATAAAAAAAGGAGAAAAGTAGAAACTAAGCTAACCCCACGGAATCATTGAAGAGTCTCGATTCATTTTACAAGATCAAGCAAGCAAAGGAAGGGCAAGCCGAGGAAACTGGAATACAGATACTGGAAATTTCCTATTTCCAGTTCCAGCTGAGCACAGTTCTGACGCATATGCATTGTTCCTATGGAAGGAAAATAGCCGTAGATACTACAAACTGATCCGTGGAAAAAGTCTATGAACTCATTCTATTTTTTATGCATAGAGGATTCATAAGTGGAGCTAAAGCTGTAGAGAAACGGAGAGAGAGAGAGAGAGAGAAAGCACCCAAAGAACCATCCAAGTCAACGTCGACAACAAATATGTCTCGCATACAGTGTCGACATAAATACATATGCGAACTCTAGAGATGATTTTTCTAGGAAAAAAGACATTTTCATAACGAAATCCCCTTATATTACACTCTGTAATGTTTGTGTATTTTTTTACACTCTCGTCCTCGTCCTTGCTTCCTTCTGAATCTAAATCTGTACTCCGTTATAACACTTATGTGTCTGTTATACCATGCCATGCCACGCCATACCAGACCATACCACGCCATAGTATACTGTAGTACAGCCTCCAGTTTTTATGGATTTTTTTCATTCCCTGTATAATCCATATGTTGAGTTGAGATGCACTAGTATGTGTCCAGACATTATGTATGTACTCCTCTGGATTTGAGTACCATCAAGTCACTCAGAAGCTCTAGTTCCCGGGAATTTTATCCATATTCAACAGTCCCCAAGTAGAAGATCTCATTTCTCTTCTATTAATGATACGGGACCCATAAAACTCACTCCCTGTCAAGGAATCTCCCTTGTCCATATCTCGACCCTTCCATTCCCCAAATCCCAACCGATCTTTTTAGCTTCAAGCTTTCCATCTAACTTCATCAACTTTTTTTAAAATTTAATTCATACATTCAACCTACCACCACCACCGTCCTGTCCTACACTATACTATAGACACACTCCCATATGTACATTGTTCTTTTCCTTTTTTTGCTTTATAGTTGTAATCTAATATATTTATTTATTTCTGTACCTATGCGATGTACATCCCTACATCCCCAAGTTTGGCTTTGGCATGCACTTACAGTATCAGTAAAGTAAAGGAAAGTCGAGTAAAGTCAAAAGGGTACTTGGAGTCACACGCTCTCCTCATTTTATAATAATGATTATATTAGGGAGCACATGTGGAACTTTATACAATAGAAAATTCCATGGATTCGAATCCGAATCCATCCAACCATACATACATACATACGTAAGATGGTCAAGACAATAGGAAAAGTCAATTTTTGGCAGAATGTATATCTAAATTTAATTGTGAATTACTATTACCACTGCTGTCCAGTCGGAAAGAAGTGGAAGAAAGGAAAGGAAAGTTTTGAGAAAATGTTATTGAAAATTCATACTGCTCCATCGGAGAGTCGGAGAGGAGATCTCCATAAAGACAGAAAGGAAAGTTGAGACTAGGACTAGGTACAAATAGAATATTTTGTGCTTTCTTTGTATGAATATTTAATTGGGCCAAACTCTATTCTATCCAGACACTCTTCATGTTGATGTGCATGCGGGGCAGGAGTGGAGAAGTGGGGAAGGATGAGGATGAGGATAAGCATAAGGATATGGAATGAAGGTGAGGGGGTGGATGAGAGGAGAAAGGGAAGGAGAAGGAGAAGGAAGGAAGGAGGAGGGGAGGGATGGATGGATGGATGGAGGATGGGGGGGAGAGATGGCAAGGCAACCTCGAGGACGGAGGAACAATAAAGAAAATTCAGAAGCGACCGTCCATATGAATAATTTTCGAGCTTGGAACTTTGCCACTGGTGCGGATCTTAACATATTCTCTACACGAGTTGAGTGGAGAAATATATCTATGGAGTTACATCAAACACGAAATGATTGTGTACAGCAGAGCGCTTAAATGTGTACATCAGGTACCGTACCTACACACTTACACTTACACTACAGCATGAAATGTCGGCTTACATTTTTCCAAGTTAAGGCTTCATATATCAGGACGCGTTGGACTTGATAACTACAACACTAGCTACATGTTGTTCGTCGAGTTGCGAGTTCCGAGCTGGACCTGCTCTTTCCGCGCAAATACATACAAACCTTCCAATCTGAACATGATAAGAATAGCTAAAATTTTAGTTGAATTTTATGATCATCTTCCTCGGCTCCAGGTCCTCGTACCTGGTCATTCTCATTCTCTCTTTCTCTCTCTCTCCCTCTCTCTCTCCCTCTCTCTCTACCGGAAAGAATACACGCCACTACCAGGCTATTTCTACATATTTATTCTGCAAGTACCTGAAGTTATTTTCTTCTCCCAAGTAACTTCAAGTCATAAGACACAAGAAAGATAAAAATGGGGAAAGACTATTGCCGGACATGAACATAGAGTCTTCATATAGAGAGTACATACTGGTACATATGGCCAGGAAACCCTGGGAGAGGTACGCGTCTGGAAGATGAAAGAATGGCTTGAATGAACAAGTCCATTGCAAACCTTGGTTATCTCGTCAGTCATCGTCATCGGTCATCATTCGTCAAGTCTGCATGGAAGAAATTTAGAGTACGAAAGTGTAATGGGGATACAGATACTTGGCTTGGCTTTGGCAATTATACATTACTCTACAGATAACGTAAGGCAATGGATGCTTGCACAATTTCAATGTATGTACGTAGGTAGGTAGATACATACATATAAAGTTTAACGAAATGGGTAAGAATAGGAATCTAAAGTGCTTAACAAGTCTTAGGTTGGAGTTATCATATCATTAGACTGCTATCTATACGAGCATAGAGTCGAAATTGGGATTCAAGATATGTAATATGCAGAGTAGAGGTTGATATTGAGACAGGGAGCTCGTAGCTAAATGTAGCTTTGTGCTCTGCTCTGAAAGAAAAAGAGGAAATAGTCGGAAGACTGTGCCTGTGTATAGACTTACAGTGTATGGACTCAGATATTACCTATGCTTCTAACGATAAGTTACACTGGCTGATGATGGTGCTACTTGGTTCTTACTTTTAGTTTCAAATGAGCATATTAGATGATGCGCTTTTCCATCTCATTCATCGCTGTTCATTCATAATAGACACCTTGACTAAACCTTAGACTTCCAACGGAGAGAGTAATTACCCATGAATCATCTGCACATCCGCCCCGTTTCTCCATACTTCCAACAAAGATCCCCATACATAATAAAACCTAGCCAAATTTAGAGCTCATCAAATCATCCTCAAATCATAGTGCATATTCCACAAGCACTTTTTTCCCCATCAACATCTACAACATCGTTACGTGGCTTTCGAGCTGACTTTAACTTTGGCTTGGCTAGTTGGCTTTAACTCGACTTGACTTGACTTGACTTGACTTTTGCTTTACTCTACACCTTTACCATTCCTTGAATTACTTAGTTTAACTTACTTCACTTTATGCTACTATTAACATGGCATGACCATACCATACCATACCTCGACTTTTCCGACTCCATAGAAACTTTTCAACGGCCCCGTATCAACTATGAAACGACGCAAAATACCCTACAAGTTCACACACTGTCTTCTTCCTCGCTCGCCCTCTCAACTGAATCGTTAGTGTAATGGACAATTTTTTTTCTCTCTCTCTCTCTCTCACTCTCTCACTCTCTCAGTCTAGCTCTACTTTCCTCAAGACTCCAGATCTAGAACTTGACTACACGAGCATGTGATGAAGGCGGTGTGAAGGCATTCTATTTACAATATTTTATATTTTACTACCTGGGAGGCTTGAATATTTTTACACTATCTGTATATGTTCATGTGGAGGGAGTTTACGTCACTGTTTACTTTAACGACCAAGTCCAGGGAATGTATCTAAAGGTAGTTAATGGAAACACCTTGGTGAATCTCCAAGTATACGTAGGCTATGGGATAATGACGATGTGCGAAGCCATCATAAGCAGGTAACAGTAACAAGCCACTACCTACAGGCACCTACATACATGTATGGACTACAGTAAATATCACTGACACATCGCGTAGGACACTCTTGTTAAATCCGAAGAAATTCTTGTTTGATTCTCTAAAAATCAAATGGAGTTTGACATTTCAAAGTTACATATTTCTGGACATGGCCTTGGTAAGTTATACATACATATATAGTGCATGTATGTAGGTAGGTAGGTATCTTACTTTTCTTCACACTAGTTAAAGAACAGGGATGAAGAGAGCAGAGGGATTTATTTTAGTAGGGAAATCGTTAGATTGGATCCTAGGAGGACTTACGTCATGAAGAATCCGATCTTTTTAAAGAAACTTTATTCTAATTCAATTACAAAAAGTTGTTGCTTTCTTTGAATGTCATGGCATACCTTTTGTATATCGGCGTTAGGTTGTTGTTGTTATTATTATACCTACGTGGGTAGTTGTATTACACCTCCTCGAGCTAGTCGCTAGTCGCTAGTCGTTACTTAGTTAGCTTGTACATACATTAGAAAAGGTGAACAATTTCGACAAGGCACATTTAGGTAGGTACATACATACAGTATAGCACCGGAGAGTAGAGCGCAACGCAACAATAACAACAAATATAAATCTTCCTTTTGGTCTTCCCTAGCTATTCATTAGTTTGAGTTAGAGAAGGGGAAGTAATCAGTAGATTGTAGATGCATAAAGTACAATAATGATGAGAAACCATGTGAACTTTGACTCTGATGGATTAAAGGGAGAGAGCTACATACAGCTCTTTAACGATCAGCCTCATGTAGTATAGTACACAGTACACTACAGTGTCTACAAATACCTACTACCCACAAACAAGAGTCAGAATCTCCCAAAAACCCAGTACAGATACATCCGTACAATTCCATATAACCATGGACTTTGAAAAGCGAAAACTTTGTGCAAATAATAAACCTATAGGTATTCACTCCTACTAATATTCCATGAAAGAGGAAAAACAATCGTATAGAGTAACTGGAACGGGGAAATATATAAACAAAACATTCGACTGAGCAAAATACCTAAGATACCTATATATAGATACTACCGAAGTATATATATCGAGGAAGATCTAGAAAACTTCTTTCTCCTTTCAGACCCTTTGAGGAATTTTTTGGTAGGTTCTTTATACATGAGAATCATATGTACTAGTACATGTGAGCAAGACCAAAACCAAAACCAAGACCAAGACCAAGACCAAGGGAGCACAAGCAAAAGTAAAGTTGGCTATTTTCGATTATCTGTCTCGATACTATATATACATCTATCATACAGAGAAAGATGTGTGTATGTAATGACAAAGTATAGGTATTCCTTAAGAGAGAATGGAGAATACATGGGATACAGGGACATATGAACAATTACAGTGAGAAGAAGGGAAAAAATCCAAAGGCCTCTGCTTTGTTTGTTGTTGTAGATTTGTAGTGTTGAGGTCTGCTTTGCGAGCTGAGAGAGAGAGAGAGAGAGAGAGAGAGTGAGAGTAGACGTGGAAGTAGAGGTATTAAAAGTAAGAATTTCTTAAAGAGCTCTTCTGACTAAATAGAATGCATTAAGGGACTGCAGGTGTTGGAATGGCATCACCAACTCAGCATGGGTGACCAATCTTTCAACCTATTGTTAGAAACAGGTTTGTTTGCCATGACTCTAATGTGTCATCCACATTGGACAGGCTATTATTCTGACCACTGCTGAAACCACACTTACACCAAAAACCCTGTGTATCTATGTGAAAACAAATGAGCTCAAGTCTCCGGCAAAAACCGTGGGAAAGATATACTCATAAAGCATAAAAGTGTGAAACTTGGAGTAGTGTCTTCAACATTACATTCATTCCATCTCTCCTTCTAAGCCACTTTGGCTTCGCTTCTCCACACTCACACTGGCGTAAAAGACCAAAAGACCAGGACCAAGACCAAGACGACTAGACGGTACAATAACGTTAATTTTTAATACGCAACCGCATCATTATTATCAACATCATTACACAGATTCTACCACCACCTACCTCCACATTGCATTGCATTGCATTGCATGGCATTGCATTGCTACTTTCAACGTTTCCTCAAACCACTGTACACTTCTACCGTGGAAAACCGTCCTCGTCCTTCCATCTCCATCTCCATGCCATTGTATCATCCCCATTCTCCATTTCATCACAATTCAAATCTATCAAATTACCTATCTGTCGTTTTGCGAAATCCCAATTCCACAGACAAAAAGAAACAGTGCTATGCTATAATTAGCAGAAACTTGTTTGTCACAGTTCCAAGTCAATTCTTCCAAATTACTACATGATGAGATGATGATGATGATGATGATGGTATGGTGCTCCTGTGAGGTTTTGAGTGTATGTAGCTAGGATTTCAGTTGAAATCATTCGGACCGCAAGAAAACAAATAGAAAGATTATTAGTAAGTCCCTGCGTGATGACGGTGACTATCCAAGCCAATAGAAGACGGTAGGTGGTGGCTAAAAATTTGGCTAATGCATTGATTTTGTAATCGTATAGGAATAGCAATACTAAAACTAATACCAACCTTTTTTCCCGACTCGTAGGTATTCTTGAGTAAAATCTTTTTCCCCCTGACAAAAAAAGCAGAAAGAGAACAAAAGAGAGACAGTCTCAGTCTCAGTACTCTGAGTCGTATCTGTATACCTATGTATAGAGAATGTGGAGAAGAGTGGAGAGGAGAGAGCAGGCTGAATGCAATGCTCAGTGTACAAATACAAATAGTATAAACTAACTAGAAAAGCATCAACATCATTTACCTCCCGTGCACATTAATGTGTCAGGCATGAATGTCAGTCCAGAATCTCAGCTGGGTCAAGGTAGTAAATGAAAAGAAAAAATTTAGGATAAAAATGAGTTTCATTTTAGTCTTTTGTTGTATTCTGTTTCTTAATGGGAGACAGGCCGATGGAAAAAAGTGCATTCCCAGCGCCTCAGTGTTATATTATAGTGCTGGGTCTAGTTCTGGCTCTGGCTCTGGTTCTGGTTCTGGTTCTGGTGCTGGGCTACTCGCACTCGCACTCGCAATCGTACTCGCACTCGATTCGTATCGTAGGAAGGTATCGTACGCGCATATGGAGAGAAGGAGACCAATTCCCCACGCACAATCGCACAACGCACGAGAACGAGAAACTACGATGTCGTATGCGTAGCTTACTAGTTTTATTAGAGTACAGTCCCACATCCTACCAATAGTCATTCACATGTCTTTCTTTCAACCTGCAAAGGCACACATGTATAAGCTGGTCAGGTAATAATCTTATGCATGCTCGGCTCAAGTTAGTTTAGTTACCCTATTATTTTTATTTCTCTTCATTTTCATTTCACAACACCAAGTCTTTCTTCATTCACCCCTCCTCATTTAAGCTCCAAAGGAATCGGGAATCAAACAGAAGATCGAAATCAAGTCTATGGAGACAGAGAGATGTCCCCTTACATTCATTTACCCCATGCGATGCCATGCCCTACCAGAACTATATTCAAGTACCTACCTAACCTAACCACCTGAACTTAGAATCTTATACTCTATAGGACGGTGACGGTATCTTATGTAGGTAGGTAGGTATGTAGAGACAAAGACAATTTTGCTAGAACCCAAAAAAATCTTTGTCACGTTTTTGACATTCGGGGTAAACGATGGTGATGGTCCTTTACCTGTTTTGCTTTTGCTTTTGCTTTACTTTTCCTTTACTTTTATTTCATTTCACGCACTCAGTCTTTAAGTCTTTGTCTCTGGTCGCCCTTCCTTCCATTCCATTCCATTATTCCTTTCATTAAAACTTGAACATTCTTTCTATAGTTAGATGATCCATTACCTCTCAAACTTTTACTTAGCATCGCAACAATAATCCAACGAAATTTAGAAGGACGAACAAAAAACCACAATTTTAGTTTTGATGGAAAAACAATATTTTCTATGAGGACGGACGGAGGAACTAGTACAAAGACAGTAGACAGTGGAACTACACACTTGGTGTTGGGCTGACCCATAGGATATGGTAGCATACAAGGCTAGGGTGTTTGCATTTGGTTATATGTACATAGGGTGTTTGAATAGAACGGGAATTGTAGAAGTAGCAGTAGCAGTAGCTAGTAGCCGAGACATGATTAACATTGACAAAAGTATGTATATTCCGCTAATTTGATGAAAATATCGACACCATTCGACTCAACCTCCTTTCTCACTCTTCCCCTATAAAACGCTGCTTTACCTTTGGTGGGTATTTTTAGTGGGTATTGTCTACTCCCCACCACTACCACTACCAGGACCACTACCAGGACCACTACCAGGACCAGACCAGGGCCACTAGCACGGTGCCGAAGGAAAATGAAAAGTGGAAGAAGAAAATTGCGTAAGGTACCTGAATGTAAAAGCAGCATTGTACAAACAGACGGAGCCACTTGAATGAAACCCTCTTTACTGCCACAGTACACTTTTTTTATACATTCGATAAAGTAAACATTTACCTTGGATTCAATATTATGTAGGACCGAGTACGCCACGCATCCTTGCGTCGTGGTAAAATCATCTAGTCAAATAGACACTGCCATTACCGTAAAGTTTTATCACTACTCGATATGTATGCATGTAGCTACCTAAGTTTCCAACGTGGATGTGGATATGCGTCTGTGTGCTGGTGTGCTTTCTATCTCATTCTCTCCCTCTCAATATAAAATACATAGGGAGAGTGAGGCGTTGAGTCTATTCAGGAAAAGTGAAGCAAAGAAGGGAAAAAGAAGGAAAAAGCCTCCGACGTCAATGATTGATGAATTTGAAAATTCAAACAATGTTCATAATCGCTAATGATTCTCACTGATCGAGAGTTTACCCCTGAAGAATATAATATCCAGTTCATGTCTTCCCTGTCCTTCCTTCACTTGATTTTCCATGAATAATGATTTTCTATCACTATCCTGACTCAATTCATACTTTTCTCACTAATAGAAATTTTAATGACATATTTTTATATATTCCTTGTTTTACACTATCCATTTACTCCATGTGTATATGTAATATGTATAAGCTCCATATAAGTCTCTCCCATGACTATCTGTCCCAGAATATTTCATCCACTATCGTCATCGTATCAGTGTCATCCAGCTTTCATCCCTCACATTACATATACCATTTTTCTAATACACTACGTACGCTTATTCCCATCAGGGTATTTTCTAATATACCTATTGCATACTACTAGACATGCACTTGTACTACTTATGTACTATCAGACTCTGAATTAATTGACTGTGTAATTAAAGGATGCAATTAATTCTTTAATTCACTTGAGCATTTTCAAGATTATACGCACTCCACTGACTCAAACACTTGATTCAATTGTGTCAATGACAATTTAGATTTTCCTTGTGGTAAAGAAGTGTAACCTGCCAGTAACTTTACTTTACACCATACATTTTTTTGC
The DNA here is from genome assembly GCA_036851915.1 of Ptenothrix huangshanensis. Lineage (NCBI taxonomy): Eukaryota > Metazoa > Arthropoda > Collembola > Symphypleona > Dicyrtomidae > Ptenothrix > Ptenothrix huangshanensis. The sequence goes on along the minus strand of JAAXYX010001667.1, from coordinate 6,403 downwards.
TTTCATCATATCATCTCGTGACAAAAATGAATGAATAAATAATACATACCAATTGAATGGAGGAGATTTGTTGGAGTTGGAAGACGTAATAGTCTTTCGAATTTTGACTTCCCTTCCCATCTATTATATGTACCTACCTTTCTAATTACACTCAGAATGTGATCCATATTTTTGGGAGATAAAAAGATAATTTTAATCACACAAATTAAATTTGAATGTAAGGAGCATCATCAATGCTACCTTCATTTATCACTGCACTGCTTACTGCTTTTATTCCGTACCTGTTTGGCGTCATGTCATATGCATAGAAAAAGAGTACAATGCACACACACATGGCACAAGTTCTGTATGGAGTAGGTTGTACATAGGGACTACGAGTGTAAAAGGTAGCTTAGAGAATTCAAATCTCATGCATGTCTATAAGGTAAAAGTAATGGATCGTCTCATTTCCCAACTTGCTGAATGCTTCTTGTATCTTGTACTCTCTCTCTCTCTCTGTCTCTCTCTCCGTTCTAAGATCAATGGGGGGAAATATTGAAGTTTTATCTTGGTTCAGTCAGTTTGCAGTTGAAGTTGAAGTTTGAATTTGAAACTCTAAAGTCGTATAAATACAATGGGAGCTAGTAGAGTAGATAGAAGACTTGTATCTATGAATGTGTGCTCACTGCTCACATAGGTATATACGTGAGAGGATAGGTGAGATGTGAGCATTATTCCATCGCTAGCGATGCAATAGCGATAGAAATACATATACGGGTCTGTAGCTATATCATTTCAGTACCAACACCAAAACCAACTCCAACTCCAATTGCTGTAAAGTGTAAAGTTAACATGGTACAGAGTAGAGTGAGAGAGTACAGTAGATCGGTACATTGCATTGCCATAGAGTCGCATCTCTAGCAGAAAGAAGAAAGAAAAAAAACAGTTACACACACTGATACCGAATTGTATAATACGTAATGTCTGTCTTTTAGTTTTGCTGTTGCTATTACGGCTGCTGGTGCTATCACATAATACGAAGCTCACTGACATGACATGAGTATCTGTAAAACTATAAAGAAATAGCTTCGAATCCAGCACTGTTTCATACCTTTATGCCGACATTCTTTCAAATCATTTCATTTGAAATGTACCTACGTAAATACTCTCGAGTCTAGACTCGTCGAATCTGACTAGTGAACCTCCACTCTAGTCTCCAGCTTCATTCGACTTCGACTTTGGCTTTGGCTTTGGTTTTGGTTTTGATTTTGGCTTCAACTCCAGCCCAAGTCCCGCAACGCAATGCAATGGAACATAACGCAATGGAACGCAACATAACGTATACCTATCTATGTATAAGAGAGTGGGACCCTTAGCTAGAGCTGAGCTATTTTATTTTCAAAAGCTCAATCTTTCCAAACAAAAGCTCGTCTCACTTGGAGGCTCAAATCCGAAAGAGGAAATGGATTTCCTTATCTCAAAACATAATGTTCATATACGCACGTTTCTATTTTTCTCTCCTTATTCTTCTTACATGGTCTGGCTCTTGTCTCTCCTATTTCCATCTCTCGGTCCTTGTAGCTATACCAATAATTCCTTATATCCAGGGACTTATCTACCGAGGTATGTTATGCATATGGAGTTAGAGGTACTACCTCTACATTATTACGTGCTCATGTGTTCATTTGAATTGGATTGTTGAGACGATGGATTGCTACATTCGATTATATGCATAAGGACTGCTTAGGTGGGTCAGGATGAAAATGTTTGCTTAGTTTTTGCCGTTATTATTATGTATGCAGAGATAAAATGTAAACTTTGCCTTTGTCTCCTCCACAGCGGTGTCAGCGGCAGAGTCAAAATATATAAAACCCCTCAAAAAAGTTTAAATAATTCAACCAAACCAAAACCAAACCAAAACCAAACCAAACCCGAACCGATCCAACTTACCCATCAGAATCAAAGAAAACCTAGTAAAAAGAAAAGTTAAAGTTGGTATTCCTATTCGTATTCGTATTCGTATTCGTATTCGTATTGGCATTGGCTCGTATTGGTTTTGGTTTTGGCTTTGGCTTTGGCACCACATAGATAAGGATTCAATCATAATAGTGTGTATTGTATCGTATCCAGGGCGCTTTTCTTTATCGATTTATTTCAATTGAAAAATTGCATATCCATTGATACTGTATAATATGGATGATACGATGACGATTCGAGGTTAGATATAATGGGAAAGAGTAGGTGTATATAACTATGTACTGTATACAACCTTGAGGCAAGTTCATGTTCATGCTCATTTTGATTTGGATAGGAGAACGCATGGAGATGTGATAAAGTAAGGTTGAGTGTATTATATTATAGGCGGTGAAGTATCTGTACACTTAGCAACAAATAAATAATGTATAAAAAAGAAATGAAATAAAATAAAGGACAAAAGAAAGATGCAGTCCTTTTGTTTCCTATATAAGTCCATGGCTATGTGTACATAGGTACGAATGTGTATGGAAATGGCATAGGATGGGATTGGCATTGGTAGTGCCATTGCCGTTGCCGTTGCGTTGCGTTGCGTTGCGTTGGGCTGCTATTGCTATCGCTATTGCTATTGCTATTGCATTAGGTGATTATGAAACTGTTATCCACTCCCCAACCCGTCTGTTTACTCAGCAGCTAATTCGTTTGATTTTCTCTTTGTGTCTTACCCATTCTGACTATCTGTATGTCCGCGCAGAAAGACTAATAGGTTGGACCTGGGCAACGGTGGAGCTTGCGCGGAAATTAGTTTTTGGCAAAGACTAAAATCCTACCGTCGTTAATGAATTTGCAAAGGGTTGATGAGCTCCTGCACACACATAAATACCGACGAGAGTGGAGAGGAAGAACAGAGCAGTGCAGTGCTGAGGGAAGCTAGCCAGAGTTTCACAGAGCCACAGCCACAGCTAGAGCCGGAGCGAGAGCCAGCCAACACGGTCTCAAGTAAAAGGAAGCACCACACGACGCAACTCATCTATTCTTGCCTGACAGCGCTTGCCCTATCCTATCAACAGCAGCTCCTGAAGTAGCTACGAGCAATACTATTAGCCATTAGCTCTTGGCTAGACACAAGTCAGGTGAAAATGAAATCTTCTCATTAACAATTCTCCCTCTACCTTATTACTCATTACGACTACGGACGTATGGACATGGCAGTAGCTTCACATTACGCGTCCAAAGTAAACTCCACTCTAAAGGCAAAGCCAAAGCCAAAGCCAAAGCCAAAGCCAACAGCCACTGACTAGTGAGGTATGTCCCTGTCCCTGTCTTTAGTCAAAGAACCATCCTTCCTACCTACCTAACTGTACTATACATAGGTAAGAAGACGTCGAACGTGAACGTGAACGTGAGTCTAAATCCAAAGGCAGAAATTGCCTCTTTGTCCGTCCAACTCTTTCAAATTACTAACCACCAACTACGTACATCAAATAAAATAATCCAATTAGCCAATTACTACCCCGACTGTATTTACATTTCAGTTAACTCCAATTACAAAGCATTTTATTCTTCGTCTCCTCGGCTCCAGCACCAGTCATAATGAATGATAATGGGGAACAATAGTTTCTAATTCAAGAATTCATAGTCATAGTCATAGTGTGTTGAGTATAATGTATGCCGGCACTCATCGCCATCGCCATCGTCATCGTCATCGTCAGCACAGCACATCACAGTATGTACAGGAGAGGACGGGAAAGAGGTCTATATACCCATCTACACTTACTTTGCTTTGCTTTGCTTTGCTTTCGTTTGCTTTGCTTTGGTATGGTACAAGTGCGAAAAAGAAATTTCATACATGGCTAACGATAACCATAACCGTCCTCACGAGCTAAGCCTCTAAATCTAAACGTACCTCCAATCTACAATGCAATGCAATACAATGCAATGCAATAGAAAATGAAAAATAAAATAAAATAAATGCCGCATACTCTCTATACGCAGACGTAGCACGTCACGTCGCTTAAGTACAATGCAACCTACAACGTTCAAACGTAGGTAAGTACGATTAATATAAATTAAAGTACTTTGCCAGTGACTGAAAAAAAAACTAATTGACGCAAATCATCCTGGTAAGTTAAAGGAGAGAGAGACAAAAAAAACTCAGTGTGGACGAACACAACACAATAAACATGAGCAAATATCTTTGTAAATGTAGATGGGTATGTATGTATGTTATGATTATGTAAGTTGAGAGGAGATGAGTGAGCATTGCATTGTTTGAGTTTAATGACCTTCTGAACTACAACTACGACGAAGAGTCATCAAGATGGCGAAAGAAATAACACCAGCCCACAGTTGAATAATAAATAATAATAATTACTGGTATCATTTATCAAAAACTCCAGTCACATCAGGGATAATAAGTGAGAAAACTTGTTTAATCAATCAATACAAAAATTCCTCTAGTCTCCCAATCCCAATCCCAATCCAATCCAAGCCAAAATCCCTTGAGTTGCATTACACATTACATTACATTACACTACAGTCAAACTTAATGCTATATGCTTTGCTTTGCTTTCCTTTGCTTGGCTTTGCTCGTAATACTTGGGCAATGCCATGCAATTCATTGTGTTGTAGTGAGGATTGGTAAAATGTGTGAAAGAAATATAATATCTGTGCATCGTACTGAGAATGAGAAGGAGAAGGAGTGCGAGTTGAAATCTACCGAGAACGAATATAGGAGGAAGAAAATACATAAAGTAGAAGTGGAGATCTTGAGATGAAGAGAGTCTCTTCTTCTATGTCCGTTGAAATGAGCAGCAGGGAGAACCAGAGAACCAATACCACCAACATTAACACGTACTAATCTCTCCCATTCATCTTCATTGACACTAACTTGTGAAATCAGCCAGAGTTTGAAAAACGTGTAATGAGTTTGACTCTTTTCAGTCACATTTACATACACAGAGCACAATTAATATTACAACAAAGCCATCCACATCCACATTCACAGATTATGTTTTCCGAGCTCACTCCATTCCAACGCCAACAATAACAATAAAAACTCTGCACTCTGCACAGAGACAGGGATATACCGATACCAGAACCAGAACCAACACCAACACCAACACCAGCACCAATACCAATACCAATATTAACGTGTAATGCAATGAATTCTGATATCCTCATATCCCTACATTAACTGGTGAGTAATTTCTTTAGACTGGGTATACATTCTATAGCTGGCTTTATTATTTCGTTGTTTTCCCTGCCTATGTATCCGTATGCATATATAATTACGTGTATACCTTTGCCTGGTTCTTGCTCAGATTAAAACGATTTTAATACAGTATAAATCTTTCATAGATGGAATCATCTCACTTACTCATACACTAGTCCTGGTCTGCTATTCACATCCTTCCTTACATACACCACACCACCACCACCTTCATCTCATCTGCATTCAATACAAGCTTACCACCCTTCTGTATAAATACTAATTGCCTAACTAACATTACTTTTTCATTACTCACATCTTTCATTTGCAATGCAAATCTTACGCAGCTAGTTAAAAAAGTTCCTAAAAAAGTTTTAACTCTGTCTCTCCTCTTGAAATCGACTGCGTAGCTACCAGGATCTTTCTACGTATCTCATTCACTCTTTCCCTCCCTCCCTCTCTCTCTCTCTCCCTCTGTCTCTCTTCCTACCACGATGTTAATGTGATGTTGCAACTGCTTCAAAATGTGCCTTCCTTTGGTAATGCAATGATTCCTGCACATCTATCGTAGGTACGCATACATACATAGGCTGGTTTTAGTTTTGGTGTTGGTGCATGTATAGATTTTTGAATCGCGTCTATGTGGCTCATAGAAATAATATTATTATTATTACCCTCTAAAACCGGATTAAAACCCCTTAAAATGGATTACGTTGTATTATAACGCCATAAAAATAATCATTAAACGAGATATTCACTTTTCAACAATTCAACAAGAACAAGAACAAGAGCCAGGAGTCTAGTTCTGAATCTTATACCTATGAAGGTATGTACGTGATTGCAAGCCAACTTTACCTGGGTCGGTGAAGTTGGACTGATGTTCATTATCGGAATGGAGTCGGAGACTCGGGGTGACATTATAGTATAGTAGGTACTCTGTGGTGGGAATAATACCTCAAGTATTACTCTCGGACTTTCCGACTTTGGGATTTTCGGTAATGTCCTGACTTATGAGCACTTATAATGAAGTACATTAGTGGGGAATCAGGTGACGGCTGAATGTAATGTCCGTGCCGATAATTCATTGTACTGTCATTTGGCGGTTTCATTTTTATTTTGTTGGCATTCATTGACAACTAATATTAGGTATGAAGTCTGTCTCTGTCTCCGTCCCTGTCTCGGCCTCTTCTTAGCTAGTATTTATGACTAGCACTGCTGCTACTGGAAATGAAAAACTGA
>JAAXYX010001666.1:0-21397 GCA_036851915.1 Ptenothrix huangshanensis | reverse complement strand
GTATATTTGCACACTAATAGACGACTTGGGTCTGAATGACTAGTGTAATAGCGGGCCAAAAAGGATGGTACGAGTCACGATACAACCGAGTAGGGATTTAATGGAACATCAATGAAGAAGATATACTACATAGCTTCAACTATCTCTATAGCTATACTGCATAGTACGCATAGAGATAACTAAGGTAATAAACAGTGGAGGTATCCCTTATTGGTTGTAGGCACTAACATAAGCATAATATTAGCTTACAATAAAGAGTCAAGTATCTGGTATACACGGTTTCGGTATGGAGATTGGCTATTATTCAAGAAGCTTTCGCTCCTCGTTACATCTCATAAACCATAAATAGACTGTCATTCTACACTGAACACTGGTTTCGTTCTCAGTCTATCTCAATCCGCACACATCACATAGGTATATATACACACAGCTCCCCAGCTCATCAATGAAGTTCACTGAACAAATTTATGTCCCAGAAAAGGAATTACTACCTACGTGTCTAATACGCGATCAGTGTCTGGGAATATTAAACTGTAACTATGGGGTTACTCTAATTTAATTCCGATACAAGATTACCAGAGCATTGGAACCAAGTCGAAATGTCGGCAACATGAAATACAAACTAGAGCTCTCTATTATAATATTATTACCATTTCAATTCCAACGGCATGTGCCTGTATGTATAGAAGCATATCGACATCCAATAACATAACTGTAATATCATAATATAACCCACTTAGCGTTGATTATGTGAGCCAGTATTAATGCGCTGTGTACTCTACACGCACATGACATCAAGTCTTCTCTGCTTCTTCTTTTCGATGCAAAAATTGTATAAGACAATCCACTGAAAATACTCGCAACTCAAATAGGTATCTACATGTGGCAGTTACAACTACTCAGTCTATACGGAAATATTTTGTGATTGCTAGTCAACGTTTTCTATTTTTATTTCAATTCAACTTTTCATACACCTACATGTAATCCTTTGGATACACTCCACATCTTCAGGAATTCAATTACTTTTTGACATGGAACGGAGTCGTCATACTTTAATTGCACGTTGGGGATACTCTCATTTCTTTTGTACTAAATGATAAATAATTTCCATTTCTATTAAATATCATGGCGTGGAGATTAGCAACGTTCCTTTCTCGAATCATGTCAGATGGGTTTGCTCCAGCAGCTAAAATTAGGAAATAATATCTACCTTTTGAGCTCATTGTCTTTAATAGATTTCGATTGTTTCAACTGGAGAATAAAAACGAGAAGATCGCAGAATGCTTCAGGGATTCATTACATTCTCTGACAATAGAGCTCATAAACTCGTCCGCCGTGAACATTTTTTCTTTTCGGTAGGTACTTACTTACGCATAGCATTACATTGCATTGGTGGGTAGAAATAGACGACTGTAAACTCCACGCTTCTGTAACAGCATATGCATTTCTACAATTCTCCGGTATAGGAATTCTAACGACTCCGTTTCCACACAATAAAATGAAGAATGAACATCTTTGAGCTTCCGTATATAAATAATGCTGGGCCCGACATGACAAGCGAAGAGAGCATTATGGGAACGAGCGATATGTGAATTCGTCTGCGCTCTCTACATTACCAATAAAAATAAAGGTAGGTAGGTACCAAGGGATATAATATATATATATATACCTACACCTACTTTGCCGAATGGACTCGAAATGCTTTCAATACCAGACCATGCTATATATGAGTTCCTAGTCCAAGTTCAAATGTAGTTGTATTAGTGAATTTGCTCTTAATAAAAGTAAAGGTAGACTTCCCCCGTTGTCGTTTTCGACTTTATAGTTAGTTCTTCCTCTACCTTATCAGCATCAGCATAGCATTGAAATCGAATCTTAAAGCAGAATAACTTTTTTCGCATTTAGCCTATATCACTCTGGCATATATCCATCCTGTTAATGATAAGAAATGAGGAGAAGATGTAGGCAAGAACTTGGGCTTGTAACAGGCATAAGTGGTAGTGCCGACTCGTACTCGTACCCACACACTCACAGATACTACGTACATACCTACATCAAGTGCACACCAAGAGATAGTTTGCAGGACGAGGCATGTATGACTACAGAAAACTCACTTGTACGTATATATTCCGTTTCCGAACCGAATACCCCAAGGAGTAGCACTCAAAGTGAGAAGAAACTCACAAACTCACAAGTTTATCGACTAGCCTTTCCAGTCAGAAAAAACGATGGAACTGAAAAGTTGCGTTAAGTTAAAAGGAAAGTGTGTGTATGTGAGAGGAGAGAGGAAAAAAGGAACTGAGTCGACATGCCAACATGGACATAGCGGAAGCGAGGAAAAAAAGAGACAAAATTTCCTTAGATGACATGGGACTTGTAGCTTTGGTTGCAACGAGGATTCCTCACACTGAATCTGTCCGTGTTTCGTGTTTTACATGAAACGTATGTATATTTTCCCTTAGATCTTCAATGTTTCACTCTTATAGTGTGTACGGTTATGTTCCGTCCTTTGAAGATATCAACATGATCACCACCTTCAACTACTACAGAAAACTCCGACTCCGCTCTGGTTCTGGCTACGCATGCAGTTCCAATGGTTTAGTTGGGAAGAATCGTGACCGTGACAAACACAATAATATGTTCCACTTCCATGTTGGTCAAGCATATTTGAGAAGTCGATTGGTGTGATTCCCAAGAGAATTTTTTACATGTTATGTTATGTTTGTACCTATACAGTTATAGCGCCTCCGAAGACACTCACTGGAGCACAATTTCTCATCTTCACAGCATGCTCTATGCTCAATAATGAGTCAATTTTCGAGACCAGTTTCGTCCAACCGCACACAAATGAGATGGGATGAAGGCTTCAGACTTTTAAGACATTCCTCGGTTGAATTTTCAAGTATTCCACTTACAAGCACTTGGACTGACGGCAGAATGTGGAGTCTAGATACATTGTGGTAGAGCACAGGATATTCGGGATTTACAAATCCCTCTCTTGTCTTGTCTTTGGTCTTTTCTACTCTTGACTCAACTTGACTTGTGGATACATTTTTTTTGCTAGTGTGGTAAATTTTTCAAAAACGTCAAGTCAGTGCTGAGGGGTATGAGGTTTTACGTGTAGTGACTTTTGCCTTTAACTTTGGTTGCGTCTTGTAAATCCGACTCTTTCTTTTTCTAGATAATGTCGGAAAATTGCCCAAGGATTGTGTGTCTCAAAAGAAAACAATATTTTACTCTTTGAGTACAGAACAATGAAGACTGACTGTTCAAATTCAATGCGTATATCTGTGCATGAATCAACATCAACTGGCGATATATCTTGTAATGAAATATCAACGTCGAGGAAACGTGTGAAAGGAAGGCTACCCAGCCGAAAGAGAAAGTTAATTGAAATCAGTTTGGCTTCTTCTTCCTTTTTTAATATCGATAGTAGAAGTGCTGCGGTGGAGTTTCTCGTAATGGTGCTTCCTAAGTACGCACTGCTCGACAGCTACGATTTTGACGAGGAAGCTCGTGAGCCAACTACCGTGTGGTTTGTTGATGCGGTGTTGATGCTTACAATACAGCATAGCAACAGACAATCGACTCCACGTAAGTCATTCCAGTAGTCAAACAGGGCAATCGAAATTCAAGAACCTGCCAATTATCAATCGAGTAGGAACGTGTGGATAGTAAAGTTTGTTGCTGTCGTCATGAATCAGGCACGACTAAACTGGCTGAGTTACGACTTCAAAACACGTACTGGCAGAAGGTGGGTCGGGGAAAAACGAAGCGGAGATATTGTACATGCGTGTGTCCATATGTATTGATATATTATATATATAATTACTTGGCCACAAACCTTGACTTAGTGATAGTGTAATGCTAGGTATTATTTCGGGTATTAGATTCGGGTGAGTAGAACACAAGTAGGTAGGTCCATAGAAATGAGAAATGAATCTATTTCCTCTATGCACTCACGAGTAGGATTCGATGGAACGTTCCTTTTTTTCCGACTCACACATTGGACCTGATTCAGCTGTGGGTCACCGAAGCCCACTAGGTTCCTCTCGATACTGAAAGGCTGGCATGAAATTTCCGGGTGTTTTATTTCTTTACCTGAAAACTTTGGTTTCTACACCCGTACCCACCCATCTCATCGTTTCAGGTTGAGTGTTCAGGTGATGCAATAATCACGATCACCCAACGGAGCAAAGGCGAGCCAAAACTCTCAGCATGACTCTTGATGAGGCAACAAAATCAATGCTCTAAGAATCGACAGAGAATTTACATGATGGTAAATGAACTCACTTAGTCCCCATTTAAAGTAAACAGCAGCTCACTCTGCTCTCATGCATAAGCTTGCACAGGAAGTGCAGAGTTCTATGCAGTAGGTAGTGCTGAGACAGCTCATGAACTCATGCTATGTATATGCATATAAGACTATGCTGGGCTGCGGAAATCATGCCGTAGTGATATTCAATTCGGAAACTTGCTTACTCTTCGTAATGATGGGGAAACTATAAAATAAATTCATTGAACGTGGAACTACAAAGTAACGTAAGTCTCCTTAAGTGAGGAAAAGCAACTTGACATGAGTGAGGAGGAGTGCGAGCGGATATCGGATGGATGGCTGTCTCGCCTTGTCTGGTTCGGTCTGGCCTTGTGTCTACTGTCTTTATCTGTGTGGAAAAGCCTTCTACCATTTTCATTTTCATTTTCATCGGAAGCAACCAGCAAGGAACCCCGAACAATGACAGCGCGTATGATGACGAAGACTGAAAGCCCAGAATGAGGAAATACAATTTATTCATTATTGATGGCAGTCTTGTCGTGAACAATAGTGTATTCAAATTCTATTGTATTCTCATAGAATGTTCAATGTTCCGTGCTGTATCTTATACGATTAGTTAGCTTCAGTTATTAGGATGACAGTTTGGTGAGAAGACTATCTCTATAAATTTTACAAATAGCATCCAAGAAAGTCCGCTGACAATGTACGCAGTCACACTCATATGTCGTTACTTGGCTCATACTCAGAGCAGGGAGCAGAGAGAGAGCACGTCCGGAACATTAACATCCCGTTTCTAAATTGTCTCGAGTCCACGCTGCACGGGCTACTAGTGACTACGGCTCAACTCCCCGTCTACCTTCATGTCCATCCTTATAAAGATAGAGCCATCAAAATATTCATAAGTGTCTAGTATATGATAGATTTTGATGGAGCACATCTTGTTTTGAGCTTTTTTGTACACCGCAGCTCAAACATACCACTTGCTCTAACTATAGCGATACCTTTGTACGCACCTACCTACTTCGTTTATGTTTCAATCAAATTCACTCTCACTTTATTATCACCTCCGGTTAGATTGCGGATGTGTATGTAAAGCATCTAATATAATTATGCAAAAGGGAAATAAGGATACAGTTCACCACTTGCTCACGGCACACACAGTTCGTAGACACAAGTACGTCCACAACGTCCACAATCAGGCTTGATTTAATACTTTGGCTCACCTTTTCCTTCATTTTGGTTTAGTGAGTGAAGCCTTGAAACTGAAACAGACGGGGAGAGCGAGCGAGCGAGAGCTCTTCCAGAGTCCTCAATACAGACAAGGCATTTTGAATAAAATTGGAATACGAGTCAATATAAAAGGTGAAAGAGGACAGAAATCGTAAAAATGTTAGTGCACTCCCACTCAGAGCTGAATTCAGCAGAGGATAAACAGAATAATAGAAAATCCGTGTTACATATAGCTGTGACCGCTCCACTGTGCTTAGCAGACCAGCACCAAACCACCCACCTATGAACTACAATAGAGGCACAGTGTGTAGATATACGTACAAGTGTACTCGGCTCATCTCCTTATTCACAGGAGGCAGGGTATTATAAAAAGGATCTTACATTTTTTGAGCAAACCTGATGTTGTTGTGAGTAGTGACTGAGCAGAGTGCTGCAGACAGAATGCTTACTGTGTTCAGGGAATCGCATGCAGGCAGATAGTAGATGTCTACTTACATGACAGACTCTACGATATGATGATGATCGTGATGATAAATCCATGCCATTTTAGGCATCCAACACCCCCTTTCAAACCACAACCACAAATTATTAATTTCCTCCACCATAGGAACAATATAATAAATCCATCTCTATATATCGTGTCTCTATCTTGATAATGGGCCGTTGGAAAAAAATGCAATCGTGCACACAGCACACTTTGAGTTTATGTCGACCTATCAAAATCAAATCACACAACACTCATACCTTATGCATATTTGTACAGTAGAGGTGATAAGGGCCACAACCCTGCCGCGCCAGACTCCAACCCGTCCAAGTAATAATACCCCTAGTTTATCCACCATATTATTCTGACCGATTTACTTCCCAAAATCTACACGACCCTTGTAATTAAGCACAATTCAGATGTGTAACTAAGGCACCTACCCATTTGTTGTTGTGCATTGAGAGGGCTACCGAAACAATATGGAAACCATTATAATGATAATATTATTACGTATTAATCAAAGCACATACAAAATGTGTAGATTGCTCACAGCTGATACCGTCGGCCGTCCGGTTGTTAATTCTTTGATATTAAAACCCAGAGCCGCAGTTGATATCAATGTCGATGGAGTAACGTATTGCATCATTGCAAACTCGTTTAGGGAAGTTTAATATATCGCAGCAGTCAACCCAGTGCTCAAATATAGATAGTGCAAACTGTATCGAAGGACCTTATGGTGCATCTACCGTAAGACGGGACGTGTATACAAAGGGATCTAGATAGCTACGGGAAAATGGTGTTGTGCTTTTACTAATGGCGAGTCTCTAAATCCCACCAGGATAAAAAATGAAAAAAGAGCTTGTCCACGGAAGTGATAGAGAATGATGATGATCTCTACCTCTGATTAGACGAGATGAATTCGATGTCCATGTGCCATGTCACCTTACATCTGCAGTTTGTTACTCGATATGCAAATCCCAAGGAGGACAAATGGGAGCAATGTATTGCGTTTGATGTCTGATTGTTTCACTTCGCGTTTGCGTTACTTTGCCTTTTTTGTTCTTCCGAATAACTTGAGACGAACGAGATAGATGTGTAATGTTTGTAGTTTGCAAAAGAAGAAACAGAAGAGCAGACGACGGGGACGAGTGTAAGAAATGTATACTTGAGGTCAGGTAGCACAGGCAAGACTCACCTAGAATAATTACAAAGTCGACACAGGGCTAGACTCGGAGAGAATCAGTTCGAACTGCTATAATGCTCTCAACATAACTCATCATCTATTATGTACTATGAAACGAACAACTACAATACTAGTCACTGTCACTCCGAGTCACAATCAAGACAGACAGGCGGCCAGGCGGGTAGGCAAGCACAAAACCAGGCAGGCAGTCAGGGAGTCAGGCAGTGGGATGGGGATGGAAAAATATAATTATGTGTGACTAACCATGCAGTGAGTGGTTCTCAAACATACAGTGCCAAGTAATTTCACTTAGGTATTCTACATATGATCTGTGCATACTGCAAACCAGATAAAGCAACTTTTTCTAAGATAACACAACTTTACGCATGATTCAAGGCAAGGTATACTTCCATTTCTCTCTCTCTCTCATTCTCGATTTTATGAGCGGCTCACAAGCATTACCCGCCAACTTATCCAACTGTATCTGCAGAATACGCAATCCGATAGAGGACGCTCTAAAATAACGATTTTATCAGCAGTAATAGCACTGGCTGCGCATGCAGAATTAATTAAGGGACCACATTATCTTGCTACTACTGCTATAGCAAGTTTTGCTATAACAAAAAGAATTTGAGCATCCTTTCAATGCTGATATTGCAGAAAAATAAACTAGCAACGGCAGTAGTGTTGCTGACTCTTACGATTTTAAAAAAATGCCACTTAGAAGAATTTTTTCAAAATCAAAAGCATTTGTGTTCAGTCAAAAACAATCGTTGTTATAAAAGCGAATGATTTTAATGCTACAATTAACAGATTTTGCAGCCGAAGTAGCAAGATATTGCGGACTATAATGCTACAAGCAATATTTATTGAACATTTTTCCTTATCATAATTTGAATAAAATTTACCATGTATCTATTTATGTTTTAAATTGACCAATGGGTAAAATTGACCAAATACGATACGTGACTAGGTTCGCTTTTGGCCACTGATTGGGGATTAAACGGCCAATCGGCAAATTAAGCCTTGCATTTACTTTTTTTGGCCTTTACGGAAGTTTTCGTTAGATTTCCATTCGGTTATATTAACTCCATTTGGGCAGTTTACCCCGTAACCGATTTTGAACTACCTTTTTACATGGTGTGCAGACCCAGTACTCCGTTTACTTGATAAAAACGACGTTTTGCCAAATCAAATTTTGTGTTTTTCTGCTTACAGTAATCAACAAGAGCGGATAAACTCATCCAATAAACAGAAATATTAGTTATTTAATCTATTGTAATTGAAATTTTATCTAATAAATGCTAAATGAAACTAATAAATGGAGTTCTGTAGCCCGATTTTCAGGGCTTAGAAAATATTACTGGTACAAACAAAGGCTATTTCAGCGCTTCATACGTTCCATTGCAGAACTCTGTGAATAAAAAATATCCCCTTCAAATATACACACAATCAGCTGACGCCATTGCTCGTGAGTCTGAACCCACAAAGTATTTAATTTGACATAACTGCATTAAAAATAGAGGTACAACCTTGCTCGAAGTTACATAAACGACAATCATGTTGTGCTTAACTGCTTATCTGCCTACAATTGTAAAATATAAAAGTGAAACGAAAAGACATGGAGAAAAGACACTTACAAATACCTAAATTCTCTGAGAAGGATCGCGAATGACATATGAAAGGAAAGCATTCCTATTTTTTACTCGACAAAATATGGATGCAGTCAAATAAATCTCAAAAATAGCAACTTTACTACCTATGTTGTTTAGTGCTTAGAAGACTTTATTTATCTCTGGCGTTTGATTGACATGAAATTGGGTTTCGTACGTGTAGATTATTTTCATTCCTCTACGGTAATTGTGACAAGCAAGGTACCTACAAATTTCTTTATTCCGCCATTGGAGTTAGTTGTCGTTAAGCTTGTTAAAATACAATCCGTCTCACGTCAAAACTAGTCAGAACCAAACGATTGGCATTGCAGACAATAGACATCATCTCCAATACGGGAACATGGAAAACGGGTATACGAGGGAAATTATTTTTATCGAACACAACCAGCCAGAGAGACGAATGACTGGTTTTTTGGATGACTGGCATCAATGAATAACAGAAGCATCACATTTTAGTGAGAGAGTGTGCATGTCCTAATTTGATTCGCAGGCCTATGCTACACTTTTTGCAGATGAATGTGTATATCTACATACATGTATGTTTACAAGGCGCATTAGCTTACAAAATGTACGTACTAGTATGGATCAAGTACAAACAACGCCACAGTTGTATAATGTTGCTCTAGGCTATGTCGCAGACTAAAGATATGTTCATGTTCATGTCTAAGAATCTATGGAGTTCAACTTTGTTCGTGAAAACAACAGAGGAACGGAGAGAGAGAGAGAGAAACTTTGCCAAGATCCATGAGTTTCAGCTGTAAATCCGAGCTCAACAGGCTACTTCCGACCATGTGCCAATCTAAATCCAGAGCCACTATGCCACCCACACTAATAAGTTACATACAAACCTACATACATATCAACATGTTCAGTGAGAAAAAATGCTCAAAAATCGCCAGGCTCGTAGCACAGCATTGTCATGATTTATGAGCTTGCCCTCAAAGAACAGACACAGATCTTGGTTCCGCATTGCATAGATCACCAACTGATTTCGTGCCCATATATTTACATACACAAGCAAGTCTAGGAAATCTATGCGAGGAAATTTATGCGCGTTAGTAACATCTATTAATCTATTTACGTACATGTATAGACAACTAGGGACGCACAAAAGAAAACACAGATGATTTGGGGAACAAAAAAAAACATCTAAGGCTACTATGCTCAATGCAATCAACGAACCAATCCACAATCAAATATGTGAACGACTTCATACAAAAACAAGATGCTAAAATAAAATATATTTAGTGTAGGAGTGCAGGATGAATTTATGCGTGCTATTTTAGAGATCTTAGAAGCTCTTTAATATGCATATACAACGAATGTTAAACGAGATATATATTCCACACAACTAAACAAAACGTCTCAAGTTGGTTATGTTGTCAGTATCAGTGCAATGATGTTACGTACGAGTAGAGTCGGTGAGTTTGGTGTCAATAATATTTTATGACGAATGCACACGAATACCACGTCTGGCTCATTTTTGCTAGACAAGCTTATGTAAATAAGCTGTCACATAGTTGGAAGCTGAAATCATAAAGCAGACCAAACCGAAAACCAAAAAATCAAACTCAAGGAAAAAGCTCGCGTGTAAATTTGTACAATATCGTAAGAGATATGTAAGATTAGGAAATTCTTGCAAAAAGATCATGTTTAACTTGAAACACTACTTCGATCTTGCATAATTTACACAAACTCTGCTTATATAGGTGTAGGTGAAGGTGTCTAGTTTAATAGAATGAGGTGGGTTAGAGTGAGAGCAGACCAAGTTAATTAGTGTAAACACATTTACTGTAAATAATCGCAAAGATAAGTACGATTTAAAAATAAACTTTCAACAGAAACGTCAATTACTTACATTGTTTGTCTGTCAATCTCTAATTTTTGTGTTTTCGTCAAAGGTTTCGTACTCTGGTTTCTGGCTCAGATGACTGTGCGTGTGTGTCCTGGAGGATCTTGTTTAGCGGGATCAAAGTTATTTACTGAGACACACGCAAAATGGTAAAAGGCACCGTTGTACAAGCCACGCTGTGTGCTTCACTTTGGTTTGCTAACGTTCCAAGTAATTATATACAAACTACGAGTCTGAAATCTACTGATTTTTCTTTAGCAAAATTGGAATAATCCTTTGTGCGTTGTCAATCTTTTACACTGAAGAAGACCAAGATTTCGGACGCGAGGATTTTGTTTGATTTTTGAAAAAATTATCACGAGTCAGTCGTTTGTTGATTGTTCTTCGTTAACATGTATTGTTTTACCTGAAGGATAGAGAAGATTATTGTTTCATGATTTGCTTAAGTTGTGATTGTATTGTTAGTGGTCGAAAAATTGCACATGTGTATCAAATGCTACAAAGTTACTAAACTGCAAGTACAAGAGTACGTATGGCACAAACAGGATAATTTGATATTTTGTTACAATTTGATATTATTTCTGGGTTCGACATTCACTCGAGTTAGAAATGACAGACTTCCGGAAGCATTGATATTGATACTGATTGAAAAGTAGCTGCTCATTCAGATGACATAAATATCGTGGCACAAGTAATGTTTATTTCTTTTACTCGTTTAACCAGAATGTTAAGTCTAACATCTAAAGTCATTTACTAACCTAAAATGACCATTAGCTTTTGAAATCACGTGAAGAGACAAATTCACCACTGGAATGAACAAGTAAGAAAGAGTTTCAATCAAAGGTTTGACAAGTCAAGTACAAGGTTATGTTTAGATTCTTCGCAGACGTTTTGGTAGTATGAAGAGTAGGTATTGCGCGGGTAAAAAATTATGGTATTCGTAGATTGTAGACCTCTTTTATTATTTACGTCGTCTTTTAAGCTGGAAATGAAAGATTTCAATTTCGATTTCGATTGCTGTTTCTGCTTCTGTGACTTGGAAAATAGATGAGTATGAATTAAATGTATTGGTCCATAAATTTTCACTTTTGATATGTGCTACAAGAGTTTCACTGAACCTGGAGAAATGTGTAGATGATCTAGAAGGATACAGTAAAAATAATAATGATGACAGTGATAGTGGTCACTTAATTTGTTGACACTGGAGTTCCTACAGTCTACAGTTTGCCTTGACTTGTGTTTACAATTTTTTTCTCTCTCTCGCTCTCTCTCTCTCTCACTATTTCAACACACGCTCACACACATTTTCTACTGGCTTGGCTGATGCCTCTACATCTAAAGCCCTACCACAGGATCCCATCCACACGATCGTTCAAGCGGACTGACTGAGCTTCTTCTCAGTTTGGACCACGCAGATAGTCATGACAAGCTTCACTTCCTCCGATCCAGGGACAAGGGGTTCCTTCTGCACCACACCATTCCCTTCTGTAAGTTCCGTGTATTTGTTGCTGGGCTCTTCTGTATCTCTTGTTCTTGCTGTTAGTTGCCAGCCAGCTTGCCAGCCTGTCTGCCTTTGCCTGTACGTATACACTGCTTGACTACCACCAACACCACTACCACTTCAACTCGTCTACATTTTCTTCTTCCTTCACGTCGTATGTGGATTGTATGTGGACTTGTGGATATAATATAGTAAGCGCACATTCATCCACTCGCTCCCAGAGAATTACTATTTTATTCTATCTTACATGGTGCACGAAGGGAAAATTGTGCCTCGACTGCCACTTACAAGTACCAGAACCAGCACCAGTCCTATACAAGCTCGGCGACTTTACTTGCTGCATGATACGGGTCTAGGGCTTTCAAGTGTATGGGCTCATACACTGTCCCAAGTGGAAATCTCATTTTAAAAATAATACATCTACCAATTTTTAATGAGGTAGAGGATTTACGATTCGTGGTTAAGAAATTTTTCGATTTTATGAGTTAGAGATGAACGAGAGATGAGTTAAAGATGAGTTCAAGATAAATTCTGAAGCAGAGATGCTATCTGGAAACTATCTCAAACCCATTCCAAACTCATGCGGACTCATCTCTAACTCATAAAAACAAAAAAGTTCGTAATCACTGATTGTAAATGTGTAGCTCATTAAAGTAGGAGAAGCATTATTTTCCAAGCAGAGATTCCCATTTGGGAGAGTGTACTTGTTTTACTGCTGATTTCGAAGAAAAACCGTCGGTAGCTGACGCTCACTTTCCTACAATACACACACAGGCATAGCTAAAACTCTGGGCAACTTGCGCAGCTCTCTTTCCAATTTCCTACCATCCTCTCCCTCTCTCTCTCTCTCTCTCTCTCTCTGTCTCTCTCTCTCTTACTCTCACACACATTCTCTCTCTTCTTCGGTAGGTAGAAAAATTTTCCGTTTTTCACTCTCCCTAACCTCGCGTCGTAACTCTCATGTCTCTCCTAAAATCAACGAAACCAACCTAGGGCATTAAAGGTATACGGGTAGTTTCGGTATGTGTGTGAGTAAACTGTACATACTCACGCACCGTTATCCAACCCTCCCTTCTTGCCACTGCTATTTCTCCTCCAGTCCTCTGTGTAGAATCCGAATGGCCTTATGGAGTCTAGTCTAAAACCATGTTGAGCACCTCGTCCTCTTTTTGCTCTCCAGCTGAACCGTACAACATGATAGTAAAATACAAGTCGTTTTTGTACACGGAAAAGATTTTCTCCCTAGCAAGTAATATTGGGAATATGTCGTAGGAGTAGGAATAGCAGTCTGCATGTATATATACCTGCTACCGTTTTCCAGATACGAATACTAAAGCATAGACAAGCAAATTCCATACGGAAAGAATGGGAACATTAAATAATGCGCGTTTATTGGGTGATATCACAGTGTGAGAGTTGGATACTTAATGACACCAACTACCGTGCGAGCCCATGCTACCTTTTATCCAAAATGAGTATTTCCCAAATTTTTGACTATCTCTGTCAACAAATTAAAATAGCTCATACCCAGAATGCCTACAATGTGATTCCAACGTTGTGTAGTCTCAAAGGCTTCCCTTTCCAGCCAGCTTTATATTGCCAACTTACCCTCTAGCCATTTTACCCTTCAGAGTCGAGTTAAGATGAGATGAGAGTTGTATTTGTATGCATGGTTATACTTACACCATCATGAATCATAAGGCAATCACCACAGATCTCCAACGGACTAACCACTACTATATTCCTTCTTTCTCGTGTATCTTGAACTAAAACAGCTACTGATTATAAATATATAAAACCTCCGCATTATATTGAAGCACATTCACTCTTATACTGTGCATGGAACTGT
The DNA here is from genome assembly GCA_036851915.1 of Ptenothrix huangshanensis. NCBI lineage: Eukaryota > Metazoa > Arthropoda > Collembola > Symphypleona > Dicyrtomidae > Ptenothrix > Ptenothrix huangshanensis. The sequence continues at coordinate 7,349 of JAAXYX010001666.1, read as the reverse complement.
TTTTTTTTCATTCTCTCTCTCTCTCTCTCTTCGTCCGACTCGCATCACAGATCCAAATCCAAATCGAAAAACGACGACAGTACACAACAGTTACACATAACTACCTTCTTTTTTCCACTGCAATGAGTTCGACAAACAAGTCTTTATGTGCTTAAATACTTGATGTTCTGGGCCTCTATTCTACTCTGGAATGGAAAAGATTTCATATGAATGCTTAGAAAAGATGGATGAAATGAAAGTATACAATCTTATATCTCGTACACTGTAACTACTACTTGTATTTGCTACTACTTCAACCTTAACCACCTTCCTGTATTTAGCTCTTTGGATTTTATTGCTGGCCTTCGTGTATCACTGCTTGTTACTATAGATGCATTTAGGTGCATAGGTGGTTGTTTATGTACATATTATGTATGATGAATCTGGGAGCACAAAAAGTTCGGTTTGTTGAACACAAACCATACCAAGGGTTCTTGTTCTTCCGAAACTTACAGTTAGCATGCGACATGCAACGCTGGATCATTAAATGCCATTGTAAGCGAAGCCTAGTGCGCTGTCATAATTAGACTACGAATACAATAACTTCATGAAGATAAAAAATGGTGGTTGATTTTAGCCGGTAGGCTTTAGTCAAGGAAAGAAAGTCTTCACACAAGAATCATGCATTCATCCGATGGTCTCATCATCTATTTAACAAAACCAGGAAGATAAATAACTTAAGCTAATTGCATCTACAACTTTGATCTTGATTTTTCACAGTAGCTCACTTTTTTTTGCTCCCTACAAACATATTTTTGTCAAATAATTGTGTATTTATCCCGTAAAACTTCATTCGATTTTAATTATTCACCCAATACGGCCACGTAAGTACTGACAACTACTGCCCAAATATTAGAGGGGAACCTAAAGGATTGTAATCAGCCGCTGTATTTCTACATTTTTACAATTTCCAAAAAATATGAAAATAATAAAAATCTACACTGCAATATTCAGAATTGTAGAAATCTACAAAGTACAGCGGCATTTACAATCCATCAGGCTTCCCCCAATACATGCGACAAGCAGAAGTAATTTACTTTGTAATGCTAGCATTAGATCTTTTTTCGTATTTGTAACTTATACTTTTCGCTAAATAAAGATTAAAAGCGTCAAATGCAGCTTGACATTGGAACCATGCTGACCGTGCAGATCTAGAGTTTACTGTATAAAGTCGCTTTCGTAGCATTCGGCAAAAGAATTAATAATAAATCAATTTTATGATTTACCGTATCGATGTGATTCGACGAAGACAGTTTTACAAGCCATAGGGATAAATCCAGGGTGGAAGATCAAAAGCAAGGAGCTCGATATGTACACGCCGTGTATCTTGGGCGAAGAAACCATTAAAGGTTATAGTTCCTTGGCCTTATGACACTATGGTCTGAAAAAAAGTTCTGAGTCCTCTGCGCAGCGTAAGCTCTAAATGAATGGCACTGGATGTAGTACAGATGGCTTATGAAAACTATACATTTGTTTCACTTTAATTTTATTGGAGTTATTAATATAATTATGCAACTTTTAGCTATAGCGGGGTCGAAGGATCGTAGTCAACGTTTTTTTTCATATTTTAGGTTAGTGTTGTTAAGTGTGGCCGTTTCTGGTTCATATGTACACTACTTGTACACATCTGTTGTAGACCTAAAGTGATTTAAATTAATACAATCAACTTGTCGTTAGCATGCATCCCTGTGTATTCATTAATGCATGTATTGTTCACCGGTATGTGACTACCATCATGCTCCAGAATTCTCGAAGCATCGCTAGCGCCGAATTAATTGAATCTGAGGGTTATCTTAATTTCCTTTGTCATAAATAATTCATCCACCTATTACATTCCAATGAATGAGGTACTGGTTTATACATAATTATATATATTTGTGGCCTGATATGTTTGGCAAATCTAAAGTAGCAACTTGCTTATAATTAAAGACAATTAATCCCCATATTAATTATACAATAATGTCAGATTAAAAAATATTTTAGTCCGTGTTGTAGACAAGCAAAATACAGTTCTCAAATTCTATGCATATCACAACAAAGTAAACGCGACATAGGAACAAATGCGAACTCACATTCTACAGAGGTGTATATTAAATTGGACGCAACATGAGACTCCGCAGTGTAAACTGTAACCTTGCAGTGTACTTAAAACTGTCTGCTAGCGTTACCTTTGAATCTCTCTACCGGCTGTTTCCTATTAAAATACTGTTGTTATTATTACTGCTATAAAATATAAGGTTGACGGTGTTCAATTCTATGCAATTACAGAATTCCACCGAGCCAATTCGGATATGCTAACTCAGTCTACTCCACTCATGGTTCATACGCTCCGACGTCCTACAGCATGCATAATTCAATACAGTTTCAGTAGTCTTTACGGTAGTTTAAGTTTAACGAATAACTGAATGTAATGCGACAGAATGTGATAAGCACACAAATTATTACCTTTGGTATAGTTGTCTACTGTGTTATTTGGATTATGGATTAAATTATTCATAAAAGGAAATGATCCGTTTGTATAAATAGTAAGTACGAGCGCCTACACCGTTGCAAAATAGAATCCCACCCGAAAAGCTGGCTTAGAATCTACCTATAGGTAAGCACATGCAATGCAACTTGATCAGCTCTCCGTCAGGAAATTGAAATCTAACATCAAACTTTTAAATTCAAGAGGCTCAAAATTACTGTATGTTGCAGTTGTTGTCGTCGATTTTGACTTACGTTAAAGCTGCAGCAACTCTTCACAAAATGAAATTATGGAATTCTTATCATGAATGTTGAATGTGATGAATACACAACCACGCTTCTTCTACTTCCCCCCACCAAAAAAAAGAAAGACCAAAATTCAAGTAAAACCTATGCTCTTGAGTTAACCAATGGTATAATTTTCAACTGATAATATACTAGTGTATTAGGTATATGCACTAGGAATGCAATTATCTCTCCCGCAAAAACCTCAAAGTACACAGTTAATGGCACATTTTTGCGGTTGTGGCTTTTAAATATACGACTGTATTTGCTCCGTACTTGCATGAATTCAATTTTATAAGTAGACGAATATTTGTGTGCATTTTAATTCCACTCGTAAGGGATTGGGCAATTCAATTATTTTGGAGTTAGATAGGTCTCCAGCAGGAAACTAACAACAAATAAAAAAGCAACCAGCCACTTGAGCTGGATCTTTTTAAGACTGGTTTCAACGGCAAAGCAGAATTTTTGGGAAACTCTTTGTTCTAATTAAACATTAAGTCCACACTTAAATTTTAGCTCAGTTTTAAATTAGCCTTGCTCCGAGCGAGATGCAGAGGCTATTAAGATGCTTGGCAAAATTCATGTGGTTATGCGTACTAATATGTACCAAATACTATAGGGTCCGTATTGTTTGCACAAATTGAAAGTCGAATTAATTAGCAAAATGTAAGCTCAAGCTAATTACACACACATACAGAAATATGTGTAGCGTTTCACTGCTTCTCGGTACCAGGCAAACAAATGGATGATTTTGGATGATAGAAATTTCTTCCCAAATTCCTGCATGCTGATGCTGATTAACTAAAAGAATGTGAGTCGTAAAATGTGAATCTAACCAAACTGTGGAGTATAAAAGGTTGCTCTATAAGATCAAGGCATTGGCAGCTAGGTACATACTACACACATGGAAGTTCTTGGTGATTTGGGTTATGAAGGGTATTTAATTATATCCATACCTACCTGTAGGTACAGTCTTGATGTGTCAATATTGGAATATTGGTTTCATCAATTCAGATGCGTTTGAGTATATTTATCATAACACATGGTTTAGTGTCAGGAAGGGAAACAGCATGTGTATTTGCCTCTAGAATGGAAGGTATTAAGCTAATGTAATTGCAGTTTCAGAATGTTCCCCCGACCTGAGCTACAAGACAAATGTGAACTGGTTGTATTTGATGCAGATATAAAAAGGAATACCTATAAAAGACACTCATTTAAAATACCCAAAGCGGAGATAAAAGCACATTGCGTTTTGCCTATTTAGCGACCACAAAATACAGAAAGCATGAATTTGGGATCCATTTATATATGTATAGCTCAGGGCTTACTTGACGGACAGGAAAAGCATGGATCTCTTCACGCCCAAAGCCTTTATTACCTTGAATTGATTTTTCCCAAATATCAGTCTGCTTCGCCTTTGCATGATGAAGAGAGGCATTTTAGCTTGATTAGTGCAAACAGTTCGAGCCATGTTTGGCCAGAGTGAAATTGGCAGCATTTAAATATAGGTAGGGAGATAACATCCAGCAAGTACGTAGTAACGAAATGTTGGTGACAACCCCAACACTATGTGTAAGTGTAAAAAGCTGAGATGAATTAACTTTTAAAATTCTGCTGTAGGTAAAAAATTTCATGATTTTGTTGTTTTCAGGTTTGTGCAACTAATTTTCTTAAATTTATTCACAAACGGATATCTGAAGAAATAGAAAAATTGCAAGCATTATAAAAATGTCTGGGAGAGTACACTCTTCAAAATATCATCGTATTTTAAGCCCTTGTACATACAGTGAACTCTTGTTATAACGTCACCTCAGGGGACCGATGTTTTCGGACGCTATAGGGAGATGTTATAAACTATAACGTCCGACTACGTTATAGTATGCTGCTACGTCTAGTTCCATAGAAAAACATGCAATTTAAGGATACAATAATCAATGCAACATTAAATATATGTTTTTTCTAGAAGTCATTACCAATTTATTAAACTATAATATAAAGATTATTTCTCTCAGTTTCATCCTTCGTTTTTAACTTGCCCAAACGATTGCCTAAAAAAGTAATTTAATGATGCCCACAGAGACTTTTATTTCATTATTACTACTTAACCGCCTTGTGGGTTATAAAACATTGTACACACCTATCCGTTATAAAAATTAACATAAAATTATATTAAAAATAAAAATGGAAACTAATAATTGGAAAGTAATCAACGTTAGCAGCCTAGGAATAAAAATAAAATTTCTCATCACAATAAATGTGATGTAAGAACTTCATCATGATAGATACCTTCATTGATTATTCATTAGGAATTAAAAAACTTGGCTGGTTATGAACTTTCTTAGTCTAGTTTTTGCAATAAAGTTTTCAATTTCGTGTAAATCGGCAAACCGATAATGCATGACGTTATAATTTTTACAAATTGAATATGAATACAATTGTGGAGCAGGTTGTAGCATGACGGTATGCGGAACATGTCGTTACAAAAAGTGACGTTACAACCGCATATTTATTTAACATGGGAAGAATTGGCTTTTTCACGGGGACGGTTATGCATGTCGCTGTTTAGACATAGACGTTATATCGTTTGTCGTTATAAGTAGAGTTCACTGTATATCCCTTGCTTATCACTTACGATTAGTCAAGTCTTACTTTACTGAACACTTAGAAATGAACTATGGATGAGTAAAGAATATCCAAAGGATTGAAATAATCACTTTGTGCCGTGTAGATGTATGTATGTATGTATTTATGTACAGCAGTACAGTAATATTGCATTTTTTTGCATTACTCTAACGTCAGTGGTGGATACATAGAGTACTTCGATCCCTTCCTTCTTTTCCTGATTATACAGACGCATTAGCATTTTATGCTTTGTCTTTGCTTTGAAGAGTAAATTTTTTAATGCGCAAAAATTACAAAATTGCAATCCCTTGTCTGGCAGGAATAGTTTACGAAACATCAATGGAAACATAAATGAAGTCACTCAAGAATGAAATAATTTGAAATTGAAAACATAGCAAACAAATAAAGTACGTAGAACATGGTAAAGCAAAATGGAAACTTGAAACCAGTGTATTAAAATTGATACTAAACGTATAATTATATACACAATTTAATGGGAGTCGTTTTTTGCCAATTTTGAATACGTGAGGTATTCGGGTAAGCATTTTATAGTCTAAGAGGTATTTGTAAATGCTGATATCTGCCTCCCCTTTCTTCTTTAACTTGAATTACGAAGCCACGTAATCACAACAATTATACTGTAATCTACCGAAAAAGGTATAATTACCGAAGATCAATGTGTTCCATGATCCATCATGACAGGGAAAAAGAATCCTTTTTGTATGATAGCAACATATTTTTTTCAAGTAACAAAAGCATTTGGACGATGATGAAGGTCATTTTGCCAATCTGCAAATACGTATGCTATGCTGAGACTTTGGCGTTCCATATTAGCTCAGCTGTCATAAATAATTATTAATAATCCATTATACCAATAATTACTTGGCAGACTACTATTTTTAAATATACCACACGCTTTTAGGTGTTTCGAGCTGGAATTTAATTTTGACATAAAAATGCATAAAAATGGTTGTGACATAATTACACAAGGCGCATAAATATTGTGCTCTTTTTCATACATTCGAGGTGGATACTGTTACATAGGATTCTCAAAGTCATTTATCATGTAGCATCATGTCTTGATGGGTTTTTGAATAATTATATAACACCCCCTCACACAATTTTTGTGGCGAACGTACATATATGGAGACATGCCATGCACCTGCACCTACTGTGACCAGTAGTTAAAGGCAGGATTTATTTGCATACTAATGTTTTATGTTAAAACATAATTACCGATTTTTAAGATGTACATTACTAGACTGAAAGCAATTAAGGTTCCCATGTACGCCATAAATAGTCAATTGTTATGAGAATTTTGTAGTATATCACCTACATCAGCAGACTAATAATATCTCGTGCAGAAGCCTGTTGATTGAAATTAACAATACTGATAATACTAATTACCACTACTTTATTACATTCTCCGTGACTGCTTCCATTCTATCACGGATAGAGGATTAAATAGCAGCAATATAAAGGCATGTTTTGTTTATATACAGCCCAATATATTATTAGATAGAATACATTGAAATCAACCGTAGGACGAGATTGAATTTTAAGTAGGGATACAAGGGCAAAGGCTGGCAAAGTTGGGTGTATGGTGTGCATCTTCACTGTTAGAGAGAGGTATAATTTTCGAAATCCGACGATTCGACATCAACCGTGGGATTTGGTAAAGTTAGTGATGCTGGATGTGCACTTGATCTTCGTTTCCTTACTTACAGTGAAGCTTGATGATATATTTTACGTGCACGTAAGCTGTAGGTACATATACAGTTGAGTACATAGTCAAATTCTGTGGTTTCACTGGTCTGGTCAGCCATTTCAACGAAAATGAAAATACCTACAAGCAGTTGCGTCGAAGTATGGAGCATATCTGTCATCATTGATATCGAAAATGCAACTTTGGAATCCATACTTTCTAATACTTCTGC
>JAAXYX010001665.1:0-21398 GCA_036851915.1 Ptenothrix huangshanensis | reverse complement strand
CCCTGGGAAGATTGGGAAAATTGGGAATTTTGGGAAAATAACAGGGAATTTAAAATGATGGGAATTTTGAGGGAATTTTGGGAATTTATCGTTCCCGGAGAGAATTTTCAAGGCTCCGGGAAGAAATCGAAGGGAATTTTCAATTAGCCATCCCTAGAACTGACACTAAGTCTTCATGTTCCACCAGCGACTGAAATCGTGCTACCTATTTTGGCTTGCCGTTTCGTGTTTTACGAAGCTCGTATTGAAGTACCTTCCTAGTTATTTTACTGGTAGAATAACTCCAATTTTGTTAACACGGCTTGTTGTATTTGCATTATTTTGGAATCGAACGAAAATAACTGCGAAGTCGTTAGCAGAAATCAAGCTTTTGGAAGTAGATGTCATCGTTTAGGGAGCTATGGAGAGTAAACCCATGTTGGAGCATGAGGAAAGGGGAGAGTGTCAACTAAATCTTAAATGGGGTAATTCAAAATTCCTTTCAACCGGGAAACCATATAAGTTACAGTTGCTCGTCAGCAATTGCCCAAAGAGCACACAGCAATTTTTGAAGTGAACTAAAACGACGAAATGTATTTTATTTTAAGTTTACCCCCATTATGCTTCTTAAACGACGATTTATACAGATTTGTGCGATTCCATGCATCTAGGTTTAGGTGCATCATTTTAAAACTAGTTACCTTTTTGAAACTGGTCAGTGTTATAAGCACACCATCCCTTACAATATGTTGTTATTTTCGGTTGTGTTAATTACCGATGTCTATTTACAAGAACTACTTACTACGTACGAGCTTTTCGATCAGAATAATTTTAGGCTCATTGTAACCAGCAGTACGTAACAAGAGGCACTACATTTTGCGTGAGATTGATTGCCTAATTCTTTTGGCTTAGGAATTGCAGCTTGCCCTCAGTGTCAGACGCTGTTTAATGGGACGAACTGTCGTCCCGTCCAAGAAGCATGTGGACACATTAAATGCAGAACTTGCTTCATCAGCAACGATGATCGTTGTCCTCAGTGCAGGGATGCTGAAAGACCTCGAAGAAGTAAGTTAAACTAATCCTTCACTTACCCCAATATTTGTGTTTGTAGGAACGGCTACAAACTTTTAAATCCTTAACTTGCTTCTTTGACTGACCGATTGTGGTATTTTTGTATTGGTTTAGACGCCTCGATTGCGTTGGTAGGTACAAGTAGACGTGCACCGGATCTACCAGAATCTAGAATAGAGGATTTGGATCTCATGCCACCACTTTTAACTGTCGAGGAGCCTTTGCACCCTGGCTTGGGTTCATCCGCGCGGGGTGTAATGGCTGCAGCTCCAATGAAAGAGTTGCCACCGTTACTTTCCTCCATATCGACAGATACGCAGTCGTCAAAAGCATCTTTGAAGAGAAAACAGTCTAAAGAATTTAGTCCAGTGGCACCCATACCTACAAAATTGCAAAAATCCTCAGTTGGCGGAAGAACGATTCCGAAAATTGCAAAAGAACCTGATCCCAGGGAGCGCCCCAAGAGTAGTCGGCGTTCAAGCACTAATAGTTCAAAGAGCGATCAGAAGGGGAGTGGCTCACCAAAACCGACAAGATTATTTCGCCAAGTTTCACAAGAAGGTGAACATAGCAGTCCTAATAGCGTTGAAATTTCCAATTCACTGAAAAAACGAAATAGTCGAACTGAAGCAAAAAAACACTCTACTGTAATTCCTGCATCCCCACACAATATTCCCGTGACTATCGCAACCCATTTGATAGCCCAATCGCAGCATAAAGAAAAATCAACGCGGTTGTCAACGTTACGATCGTCAGCGGGTTCAAGCAGCGGAAATTCAACTCTCAGCCGAAAGACGCAGTCTTCGTCATCCCTGTCCAAGCGAAAGGATTCTTCCCCTCAATCCCAGATCATAACGAAACCTAGACTCTCGTACTCGAAACATGAAACCAAAGATAGCAAAACTCCCTCTTTTAAAATTACTATAAGTCCAGCAACTTTTAAGCCGTCTAAACTCCCTTCGTCCTCGTCATCAGCTGTGGCCACAAACTCATTGTCAAGTCCATCTAAGAATACAACTAAGGGTGATGATGTCACGAGTCCATTATCCAGAGCCCTGGGTAGCTCTAATTCCGACGGAATGCTTCCAGGAAGCAGCAGCAGTGAGGGATCTAACTCGAATAGTCTAGAAACATGCGATCCCTTGTACATAAAAGATGATTGGACCGACTCAAATTCAACGGGAGATAAGACTAGAAAACTAGAGACGAAAAAGAAAAAGAAGCGCAACCCGGTTACTATACATGATCATATTACCATTTTAAGCGGTAAGATAATTGCTTTCAATGAAGCAACCCAATTCGTGTGTTCACGGTAAAACTGTAAACCGTAGTAAAATTAATTTGCGTTTGAATGTATTGCTTTCGTTGTAGGAGAACCCCCTTTGTATCAGTGTAATGTTTGTATGAAGAAATTCAAGACAAAGGCTCATATAAAATATCACGAATTTTGTCAAAATGGTGAGAAGCCCTTCAAATGTGAACAGTGTGGACAAGGATTTATTGCCAAATCACATTACGAGTATCATTTGCGGACGCATACAGGTATGCTACTTCAAAATCTTTTCACATAAAATAATAGGTATTGCTTTATTTTTTATAAATATAAAGCTCCGTAATTTAACTATCCTTGATATACAATTATTGGTAGTGTTTGTAATGTATTTGCTATATAAAATATCGTATGAAATCATTTGGATAATTTCCCCTGATCTAAAATTCAACCCTGAGTAAGCTTCAATCGTTATTATTAATAATGAGGGCAGTAATTCCTAGGAAGAATAACATCAGAGTGCGTTCGAAAGGTTTAAGTTGCGATAAAAAAACCGCTATACATTTTTATGAATTAGTTGTTTTACTACAAAATGGTTTGTGTATTAACTACCATGCTCGGTTATTAGTTATTACGTATCGTCGTTAAAGGATGAATAAGAGAGAACGTAATTGGCTCTTTAACCGAGTGCTAGGTTTTAATTTGCTATCTGTTGGGGATTTTGCTCCGAACAGGGTCAATGCGTGCATCTCTTTTTCATTCGTATGAATACGGCATGAAGATTTAAGTATTGTAAGTTTTTATTGAAGTTCTTTGAAAGAGACTGAAAACAAGACATTTAATTCTACTATTTCTATTTTGAACAGGTGAAAGACCGTATGTGTGCCCCAAATGTGGAAAAGGTTTTAATCAGCGAGGCAAGGTAACTCGCCACATGCGATCACACACTGGCGAAAAACCTTTCATTTGTCAGCAGTGTGGCCGTGGATTTGCCAATGCTCAAGCTCTTCGGTCTCATTTTTTGATCCACACTGGTGAAAGACCCTTTGCCTGTCAGTATTGCAATAAAAGATTTACTGGAATGACAAACTTGAAGAAGCATGTTATTACTCACACAGGTACTAACTTTGACATGTACATATCTGTGAAATGCAATAAAGATGTAATGCAGTTATCTCATGTACACCATTTTTGCATAACGTTGAACAGGAGAGAGGCCATTCTCATGCACACACTGTGGAAAAAGTTTCGGGTTGAAATGGACATTGGATCTTCATTTGCGAACTCATTCCACCGAACGTCCATTTGCTTGTGATCAATGTACTAGAGCTTTTTCGAATAGCAAAGATCTTCGAAGACATCTTGTGATCCACTCAGGTAATGACTCCATTGTGACGTTGTACAAGATTCATAAATGTGTGTGCTCAGTTTTCAATACGCTGTACTGTTGTTGTACATTTTTCTACAGGTGAGAGACCTTTTAAATGCTGGATTTGTGGAACTGCATTTAGAAGAAAAGACAATCTGGATAGGCACATAAAGAATACCCATAATCAGCCAAAAGAAATCGCGAAGCAGCTGGCAAACGAAGCTGCTGCAGAGTACATGGCGATGACCAAACAGAATCAAGCCAACAGCTTGTCCAAGGGATCTTCCTCCAAGAGGGCTGTAGGAAATATGTTGTAAGTTTGTCGGTCTCTTGTGAAATGAGTGTCCAAATAAAGTACACGTAGAACCACATATTGAGTATCATGGTGGTTGTGACTGTTGTTGTAGTGCACCTTCCTCATCAAGCAAAGGAGCGGCTGCAGAAAGTACTCCAGGTTCCTCCCGCGGAGCGGGGATGAAGATTGATAAAAAAGCAGCTAAGAAATCTCTTCCAGGCAATATGGATGTAATTATCACTGCTGATTTGTCTCCCCCTGGGTCACCAAATCCAACAGGAGCTGATAACAGCGGTAATTGAAGTATCCATGAATCGCGTACAGTCCAGGTCGTTTCTCGGAACGTTAGTGGCAACTGTTTGAGAATTTTGATACGATTGTACATTTTTCAGATGTTTACATGCTTCCAAACGGCCAAGCAGATATTCTGCAAGGGAATCTGTTGCCAGAACTAGGTTGTGTGGAGCCGAAGATCGAAGGAGATGCTACATGTGTCGCAGACATGAATGAATTTGGAGGTCTTGCAGAATTACGAACAGTACCAGCCAGTGAGTATCACAAGATAGAGGCAATTAAAATGCTCGAAAAGGCCAAGACTAGCGGTGATGGTTCTGATTCAGACGCCGTAAATGTTCGGGTGAGAGGTTTTTTTATAAGTTAAAATTACGTGCCGCTTTCATTGTTGTATGAATGGTGTGATTGACGTTGTGAATGGTGTGATTGGCAGCCTAAAGAACCCGAGCAAACCGCGGTATCTGTTGAAAAAGACGTAAAACCCATTTTGGAAGGAACGAGTGAACTTTTTGGTGCCGCATCCGAAGGTTGTCCTAGTGGACAAACTTTTACCCCTGGACTCACCGTTACGGTTGTTTATGAAAATGATGGGACGACCCATTTTATTCAACAACCCTCTTCATATCCTACAGGTGAAGCTCCGTTGAGTTTTTCCGAGGACCAGACTAATCTTCTAACTATACCAAAAGACACTTTATTTGGATTTGGATCAACTGACAATACTCAAGTACCTCCTGATGTTGAGGCAAGTTTTGTATTCTTCTTCGTAGTGTTCACACATACACTTCGTATAACTATTTCTGGTGGCGTTGCCACTGAGTAAAAAATAACAGGTTCTGTTCTTTTGCTTACAGGATAAATCAGAAGAAATCTCTAGTGCTCCAGCTAAAAGATGGGAGAACATTTTTTCTAAGAAATCTGAGACTATATTAAGCGGAAATTTGTCTAAATTTCTTGAAATTGATGTTTCGAAAAGCTTTTCTTCTTTTAACGAAAGTGCAGCAAATAATGATATTAACATGGATATTCACGTGAACGATGTATCAGAATTATCGTCGAAATTGGATTCAAACTTCACTTCTATCGAACAATCCCTGTCTATGTCAAGCAGTCCATGTGGGACCGAGGAGCAACAGAACGAATCCGAGGAGATCGTTAAAGCAAAATTAGCAAGTCCCGTTTCTTTGGAAATCCCAAGCAGTAGTGAAAACTTGGATGTAGATAAAATAAATGATTACGAGGGTGTTGTTAGAACAATAGAAACAAAACCTCCAGTTCACCTGAATGAGAAGGAAGGCACGGACTCGCTATCAGTAAATTTCACTCCAGGAAATGTTGTCGCTACGTGCGAAGCAACCGAGGAACCGCAAAACGAAAATAAGGAAACAGCAATATTAAGCTTGGGTTCTGATGATGCAAATAGTGGCGCCAAGTGTGACGAACAAGAGACAAGTGAAAGATGTACTGAGTCCGATCTCCTATCCCAAGATGTCGGAGAAGAAAAGGCAAAGGAGAAACAAATTGGAGAGGTTTCTGATGTTTTAAACCGTGATGTCAACTGTAGCAGTGGTGTTTCCGAGCCAGTTTCTGAAACAGATACGTCAGATAAGGAAAAGGAGGTGACTGATTCCGGACAGGACGGGTTGGACAACTATAATAACGACCCGATGCTTCAGGATCGGATTACCGATGACGATGACAAGCTCCAGCATAATGTGGATGATCGTGAGCAGCCTATGGAACTTTCTCATGAAAATGAGGATAAAGAGTCTGTCGATTCCATCTTGGCTGATGAAATGGACGAGCATTATGAAAGCCCTGAAGTAATGTTTGAAGACAATATCGTCCAATCTTCACATAAACTCGAAGAAAGTAATAATCAAACAATCCGACATCTTCAAGATATTGTTGATAAAGAATGTCCTGAGTCCATTTTACAAGATGAAACAAGTAGTTGTGGCAGCGTAAATAGCTGTAGAATGGATCCTGTTTCGGAGGACGAAAATGATGATTTTAATGACGATAATTTGTCTGGATCTTCGAATCATGAAATACAAAAACCCAAGCTTAGGGACAGCATTGACACTGAATGTCCAGAGTTAATTTTAGCTCCTGAAAATGAAAGCGGCAGAGATAGTGATACTAGTGAGCACGTACTACCGAAAGAATCATTGAAATCCAATATACTGCAAGAAGCGCATCGTGATAGTGACATGGAATCCGTTAGCAGTACGGAGCTAGAACCTTTAAATGACGAACAGGAATCGGTGACCAAACGTCTCGCAGACTTCAAAGATGAAGATTGCTCTGCTTTAATTATGCAAGATGACGAGAACGATGAAAATGCTAGTGATATTTTTCCAGACGGCAGCGTAAAATCAACAGATGTGTCAAGCAAGGATAATTCAAGCGATAAAGTTCCCACTGATCATGCTGCTGAAACTTGTACTTCAGAGGAAACTTCTAAGCCCGAATATAACGATAAATTCCAGCTAAGTCCGAGTAATCAAGTTTCAATCACTGTTGAAAGTAAAGTTACTGCTTCAGGTATAAAGGATATGACTGAAGAGTCAGTTAGCCTTCAAGATTCTAACGATGATTCATCGAGCAAAGTATCTAAAAGTAAATTAATCTCATCAATCGAAGATGGGGACTTGAGTAGCTCTCAGGAAAACCCTGAGAAATCTGTAGATGCTGGTGTAGTAAACTCACCCCGATCTGGCGATTTCATTCGCACAGAAGCTGGGTTAACTGATGGGCTGAAGAAAAATATCGTTATTAATTACTCAGACGACGATGTGGAGCCAATTAGTGATACTGAACTAGAAGATGACTTAGATGAAAATCAGTCGGATGGAAGTCTGAGCAATTTCCCTTCAAGTATTCCCTCAAGTACCTCTGAAAATTTTTCTCGAAATAAATTATTTGATCAAGTCTTGTTACGGAGTCAACGCGAGGAAGCAGTCACTCACCCTGTTGTGGTAAGTAAGGACGACGGTTCTTTACTCACAGTAAAGGATTGTAATAGCACTACACCTGTCTCGGAAAGCGTTGAAGAAGAACGTGAATTGGGTGAAATAGCTGAAGATAGTGTAGACATGGAGGATGAAGGTTCAAACGAACTGAGCTCTGAAAGATCACTTCGTATAGAAGATGAAGCCGAAGATAGCAACCACGAAGAAGGGGAAATATTTAGTCCTAAGTCATCTGAAGGAGAAATCGCGGAAGAAAACGATGAACCTGTGAATATAACTAATTCTTTGACCGAAGTATCGGATCTGAACAAAATAGAGCAGGAATGTCAGAATCCAGCAATTCCACAAGAGCTAGAAAATGTAAATAGTGAAACGGTGTCTGAGAAAGAGAAGGATTGTGGTGATGGTGGCATTAGCATAAAGCAGGAAAGTGATGTAACAAGTCCCTTGCAGCAAACGGAAATGCATACTGAGGAGGAAGATATTAAGTTTGAGGAAAATGAGACTTCGTGCAAAAACCAAGGCGAAGAAGATGTAGTGGAAACAGCAGAGAAATCCACACAATGTATCCAAACAGAAGATTTTAGTGATTTTAATGAGGATGAAAGTAATGACTTCGATACCGCCGTAGTTAGTATGTCTGTGCCTGATGTAAAAAACGTAGACTCAAATGAAATTAGAGAAATTGTAGCTAAGTCTCCTGCATCTGTGAAATCAGAATCAGCCATGGAATGTTCAAATGATTTTGCAGAAGCGCCTAGTAATATGTTAGAAGTTGCAAGCCCAACTCCTGTTAGCGTTACGGAAAATCCCATTCTGTCCAAAAGTGTGGAGAATTCACCAATAAGGTTGGAGGAGGGGGACTCAGCCGAGATTAATGCATCTACTATGAAGAGTCCTGAAAAGGAGTTGCTTGAGAACCGTTCGTTAAAAGAAAAAGATGAGTCTCCGATGGAAATTGATGAAGAGGACTTTCCAGAAACAAGGGAAGGTAAAATTAGCGAACGTTGTGAAGAGGAAAATGATGGCAGCTCCAAGCAGTCTTCCCTTGGAACTGACCATTCGGACTCTGAAACCATTTCTTCCCCCCTTCCTTCCCATTCGTCTGACAAATGCGATGACATAAATGAAGGAACCACCCAAGTAGCTTATCTTTCCATCTGCGATCCTTGTACGTCTCATTCGATCCAACCATCTCAGGCACGACTAGTGTACACCAACTCTAATTTAGTACCTAATGGAATGTCACAGTCATCCTCGCAGCCTGTAAACTACTCACAGCCCAGCATTACGGAGTCGTCGTCGCCATACTCACAATCTACTTCGGCACCATCCGTTCAACAGGACAATTTTGTCAACAATTACAGTTTTGTGTATAATCCTGAGATCCCTACCACATCAGCAGTTTCCTCGTATTCCCCTTCGCAGTCTTCATTTAGTTTCGTGTACGAAAATGGTGAGCGTGTGCAAATCACTGAACCTTCAGATAGCAATATGCGAATCGTGTATGCTTGCGCCGCGGCTAGAGCTGAACTTCCTGGTGGTGATTCCAATGAACCGAAACTGAATTTGCTGTACGCTGAAGCTTTGGGTATGAGCAGTCCAGATGACTCGGGTAAAGTACAGTTAGTATACACGTCGACTGCTCCAAATCAGAACTTGGTCCACGGCCCTAATCAAAACGTCCAGATTTACTCCCCCACCCTCATTACTACGGATAGTAACACAAATGCAGATAATATTCGGCTGCTGTTTGCTCAACAGTCCCAGTTGGAGCAACGATCTGGTACCACTGCCCCAGTGGAGGTAGTGTACGATAATAATGGAACTGTGTTGGCTCAGACGGTAGGAGAACCCCAAGACCTTAGTTGGATCACAACTGGCAAGAATGTGTCCTTCCATCCCCACAGAAGCTCGGGGCAACAGTCATCAACACTACAACATCAGCATGATAAGCATTCAACAGTATACGCATCAAATACTCGTGTTTGTACAAATCCTGCTTCGACTAGAGAAATTGCNGGCAACAGTCATCAACACTACAACATCAGCATGATAAGCATTCAACAGTATACGCATCAAATACTCGTGTTTGTACAAATCCTGCTTCGACTAGAGAAATTGCGAACCATCACAACTATGCCACGAACCCCTCTTACCTTACTGCTGATAATAAGCGTGCGAGAATCTCCTCGTACGAGCCGGATAATAGTGATGGGCTTCGAACCTTAGCTCGAGCTGCTGCCACTCGAATGCTTAATATTCAGGTATGCATGGGAGCCAATGTTTTCTGTTTCATGTGTCCTGTGCACCGGCCAAAGGTTGTGATAATTTTTTATTTACGTATTTCAGGCTGATGCGGATGCGACCACGAGGGCTGCGGCCGCAATTGCTGCTGTAGGTCAGCAAGCTCAACTGAAACGTCAGAAGGAAATACAGGAACGGAATAAAAACTTAGCGGGGCAAAGTAGAAATTTACCGGCACCTGCGTTATTGGGTAGAAAGGGTGAAAGTGTTCCACACCGCGGTCCTAGAAAGCACTATTTATCTCAGCTAACAAATTCTCGCAAATGACCTGGTGACAAGGAGCAGACTTTTACGGCGTCACTGCCTATAAAATAAATTATGTTTACAAGGGAAGATATATTCAGAGTTATAAATATGTTTGTATGTATGTGTATCAAATGAACACTCATTTTTTCACCATAGGAACTTGTACGTTGTAGGATACATAAGATTACTTGTAAGGATTTTAAGGGGGCGTTCTCTACTACTTCTTTTTATGTCCTGCCTTGCAAGTTAGGCAGTGCGTAGTGTGTTTTCGTATTATTGTAGTTTATGGTTAACTTAGTGTGCTAACCTATGAATTAGACCGATAATTAGATTTAGAGGAAGATGTTTAAGCGTAATTATAATATATGACTATACGACTGTGTTTTCAAGATCGGAGAATAGCTAAGTATCTATGATTACTACTTTGCGGTTGGTAAGGGAATCACAAAATAGAGATGGATTCACGAAATGACTGTAACAGCAACTAATGTGCATTTAGTGTCAGTGTTTCATCTCGTATTTTCAGATAATCTCAGCTTCAAATAATTTTCAATCGTACTTTACATGTGTATTTATTTAATGGAGTAAATCCGAGTATGAGGTTGAATTTTGTGCTAGCAGTTGGAATAAATGAGGAGCAGATTTGAAATCGTATGCTTGAGATAAGCGTAAGTACATGTAGCATGCGTAATCTGATAAGAATAGATTCTACAATTTTCTCAATTACCGGCTTACATTATGTTATTACTACAACCGTGTTTTACCTGACTTTGATGGTTTGGAATAACTTTTGTTATTAATATTATATTTCTAATTAAGAAATTAATTTCGATTACATTTTACCCCAACAATTTAGAGGCCTGAGAGTTTGCGTAATTTTTAATTTGACTATATGAAATACGATACAAGGTCCCATGTCTGGATTAGTTCCATAGCTATTCATATAAACTTTTGTCCTATATAAATATATAATTATAACACAGTATATCATTATTATGTGAATAAAAAGGAAAATAAGATGAAAATTGAATTTATGTTGTTGTGTACTATTTTTGGTCCACTATTGACAACACAACTAGCTTTGGCAGTCTCCTGAACCCATGGCTATAAATGTGCCCAAGAAGAATGCTGTATAATTACTTATTTATCTCCGTTTACAAATTCGTCTTATCGTAAAATTTGAACTTCAAGACGCAGAAAAGCATGCCCTAATTGGGGATCATACTGTTTCCAAAAATTGATTGAAGGAAATGCATCCTAAAAATGATGTAGCGCATGAATTAAGCCAGTCTTTTATTTTGTAGTCTCTTGAAAATATAAAGTTTTTCATACAAGTTGTTTGAAAGACTGAATCACAAAACATCCTGTGATTTTTGCATTTTGTGCATAGCTTGTTGAAAAATGTTATGCGGGTTAACTTTTTGTTATAATTAACACAGGTTGTTAAGATGTTTAAAATCGTTGAGAAAATGAAAATCCTAATGTTCAATTTGACCATTAGAAATACAAACCCAACCATGGAATTCTTTGGCATGTTGACACATCGTATCGACGTGATGGGCCTATGTAAGCTTAATTGGTTTATAATGATCACTATTTAAAGTTAGTTTTATTCTTAACAGCTGAACAGCTTCATCTGCAAATCTGCTTCTGCACTAATGAGTCAATAATCATGTACTAGATACGCAAGCAGTCACCTCACCAGTCAGTCATGCACGTACGCAATTCCTTGCGCTCCAACGGTCGATTCCAGTTCCAGTCTTACACCATCCGAATTCATTTTTACGAAAATTATCTCTACACGTTGATGATCACATAGCATGCATGTTGCATGATGACATAAAGTAATTACCAAAAAATTGCGCTTTAGAATGACATTTTCTTGCGAAATTATTCATATCTATGCATTAGTATCCCTTCGGTCGCTGACATGATTCATTTTCGTCCTTCAAATCAGTCCAGTTGATAGTGAGAAGCAACAACGAATAAAATGTAGGCGCAAGAAAAATATTGAAAATCAAATTCGGAACTCATTTTGTAATATAATTTGAATTTCGTGCTAGTTTCGTAAATCGACGGAAGTGTAAAATTTTTGGGATTGTGTATTGATTAAAAAGCAAAAAAGGATTAATCTACCACTCGACTGCTCTCAAATTGGTTTACTGTGCGTACCTAACTCAATAACTCAAAAATGTCCAAAGAAGGTATGGATAGCTGAAATGGAAAGAAAATGGAAAGGGAATCATATTAGAAACTATTTAGATTCATTGACATGAGATTGAATGTGAAAATTGCATAATTAATCACTTTAAGTTTAAATTACGTATAGCATTAACAGAAATCAGTAAATTCCTTCCGTCTTTTTTAGCTCAGATAGACTCAGACATCGATAATTAATTTATATTTTATGAAACTACAATTTCAGACAACTACAGTAAATTCAAATTCGAAATTTTAACTTTCGACCTCTTACTTATTCTACTGCAATACCTGGTGTTAGTTTTATGTATGCTTTTGAGGAAATTAATAAATAAATCTACAAAAAAATATCGGAATGAACTTTCACAACGAGTACTATCGGATTATTCCGTGGTTTACGTCAAAACAGTCGATTCGAACTTCCAAGTTCTCTTTAAGTATCGCAATTGTAATAAATTCTTTGCATTATTATTATTATGAGGAATTAATGGAATATTATGGAATATTATGGAATATGGAAAATGGAAATATGGAATCCGTTTTGGATTTTTTTAATATTTGGAATATTTGGGGATTCATGAATGGATCTTGGAATTTGGAAAAACGTTGGATAGTTTGAGGTTTGAGGACATAGAGTTTGCAGTGGTGGGCTTGGCGGGCAGCGGCAGCGCCCAAACTCCAAAGTCAAGGTTGGTGTTCCGTTTCCGTAGTTGGGTTGTGGGTTGATTGACAGTTGACAGTTGTCAACACACTCACTGTTGACATTCTTAACCTGTGATAGTGACAGTGATTGAATTTGTACTATTTCCAAATCCAAACACATTCCCCAGTCACAATCTTGACGATTTTGTGATGCTGGACATTTAAAATTATCGTTAGCAAAGTTACGATCATGACATTTAACATTTAACGCTTTACAAATCCCAGTCTTGACAAATGATAATGATTAAAGTTGTCATTTTATTCTCTTCATGATTCTTGACAAGCCAGTCGTATACTTTACAGTATTGATTAATTAATTACTCTGTAGATTCGACTTCTTGTCCGGCGAGACGGAAGCTCTTGTTCGTGGCATTTAAATGGCATGTGATCACGAAAACATCGTATTTGCAAATGGACCCAAAAGTACTGTCAAAAATCTTAAGTAACTAACAAGTAATGATTTCGAGTTAGGCTGTCGTTTGTAATTGCCTGATGCATGGTAGTTGTGGGTCGTGGCACTTATCACCTATGATTTTCCGTTCAGTTTTATCAAACGCTGTGTTACGCTGTTACGCATATTAATTACATTTGCATTGTTCTACTTCTACATGTTTAGGTTTAGATGTTGGATGTGTGTATCACAACCACAACAGTTGTGTCGTTTATTGGTAGAACGTAGCCGAAAGTTTGTCGGGTAAAACCAATGCTTTGAGATAAGTTTCTTTACGCTTAAGGACCTTGAGTTAAGGCGTCTATATACATTAGAAAACTATTTTTATCAGGAAAGTATTTGTCTGGTATTACGTCAATTTTTGTATCTTCCTCCTGACACACAGTTGTTTATGGTCTTTTGGTGTTCACTGACATCTGCAATATTCTGGCAAGTTTAGTCACATTGATGATAACTGAAGCTACTAGTTGTTTGAATGGTCAAACATCAATTTTAGCTGTAATGCATGTAAAGAAAATGTGGCAATATCCGACCGACTCATTTCGTGTATTCTGGCTAGTTTGGGATTACAATTTCTCTGAGTCTAAATGTGTTCCGTGGAAGTTTTCATGGTATTACAGCTAGTGAGTTGATATTTGTCTTATTTAAAACAGCGTGTCCTCAGTGTCAAGGACGGTTTAATGACACAAACTGTCGGCCGGTACAAGAAGCTTGTGGACACATTAAATGCAGAACTTGCTTCATTGGCAATATCGATCGTTGCCGACAATGCAGAAGTACTGAAAGCTATCGCAGAAGTAAACGAGAAATATTGTTGAATCACCGAATCAACCATTTGTTTGTTCACTTACGACGATATCCCATAATTTTACAATTGCATTCGTTATCACGAATAAAGCTTAATATTTGTATATACGATAATTAATGCGGACGTATTATTTTGTATTATCAGACACTTACATTTCGTCAATCGGCACTGGTAGGCGCAGACGGGGCCTACCTGAAGCAAAAGTAGAAGAATTAGATCTTGATCTGATGCCACCACATTTAACTCCCGAGGAGCCTTTGCATCTCGACTTGGGTTTATCCTCGAGAGAGCAACTTACTGTAACTTCAACGCAGGAGCTGCCGCCACTACTCTTTTCCGTGGTAACCAAACCACCTTCGTCAAAAAAATCATTGAAGAGGAAACCGAGTAAAGAATGCATTCCATTGTTGCTCAAACCGGCAAAAATGCAAACACCCTTGACGGGCGGAAGATCGGTTCTGAAAATTATGAAACAACCTTACCCCAAAGAGCGTCTAAGTCCAAAGTATAGTCCACGATCAAACATTAATAATTCCTCCAAGCTAGATCAGATGGGAAGCAGCTTTCTAAAACCGCCAAGATTATTTCGTCAAGTATCACAAGAAGACAAAGAATGCAATTCAGGGAACATCGAAATTTCCAAGCCAGTCAAGAGACGAAAAAGTCAGAGTCAAACAAATAAGCATTCCACTATAATCCCCACAACCACTCACAATATTTCTACCACAACTACACCACATTGGTCAACTCAGTATCAGCAACAGCAAAAATTAACTCTGCTGTCAAAGTTACGATCTTTAGCATATTCACGGAGCAAGGCTGCAGCTTTCACTTTAAAAAAGCCATCTTCAAATTCCGAGTCGAAACGAAAGGAATTGTCTACTCCTCGGTCTCGCATCCCTCCTACCATCCCATTATTAAGTCCGTATAAAATTGCGGCTAAAGGTGAATTGACAAGGCCATTGTGTGGTAAAATGAGTATCTGTAAATCGGCTGGTACATTGCCCGATAGAGTTCCATACGTAAGTAGCAGTTGCAAGGGTTCGAACTTGAATGGTGGAGAAATTTACGAATCCCTAGTCATAAAAGCTGTAAAAACCGACTTAAATTCTTCCGGAGCTCTCCCTGTGGAAGAAAATAGGGCATATATTAATTCTACAGTAGAGACAACTACAACTCTGAACGATGTGCTAGCCTTTGATCCTACAGAAGACACGTCTCTGAAAGCTATGTGCACAGCTGTAGATTCTACAGAAGACAAGACTTTGAAAGGTTTGGGGTGCAATTTCAACTCTGTTGTAGATAAGAGCTTACTCCCAAAGAGAAAGAAACGTCAGCCGTTCATTATACGAGATCACATTAGCATTTTAACCGGTGAGTTAACATCTTTTATTGTAGTCGTAATAATTTAAAATCCGTCAACAAAAATAAATCGTATATTAACTCTGAACTTTCCTGTGCTTGTTGAAGGTGAAACTCCAATGTATCAGTGTGATGTTTGCATGAAAAAATTTAAGACAAGGGCTCACATAAGATATCATGAATTTTGTCAAAATGGAGAGAAACCGTACAAATGCGATGTGTGTGGACAGCGATTCGTAACCAAGTCACATTATGAATATCATATGCGAACTCATACAGGTATTATATAGTTTTACATGACATAATATGTAGTTGAATTTTTTCCAAACCACAAAAAAACTTGATTTGGGGTAATTATAACAGGGGAACAGCCATTCGTGTGCCCCAAATGTGGGAAAGGTTTTAATCAGCGCGGTAAGGTCAATCGCCACTTAAGATCTCACACGGGTGAGAAACCTTTCATTTGTAAACAGTGGTGTGGACGTGGATTTTCCAATGCCCAAGCCCTGCAATGTCATTATTTGATTCACACCGGCGAGCGTCCGTATGCCTGTCAGTACTGCACTAAACGTTTTACAGGGATGACAAACTTGAAGAAGCACGTTATTACTCATACAGGTAATGCTATTGTATGCGTGCAGATTAAATCACTATAAAAGGGTATTTATCTGGTACTTATATTTAGCCTCAATTGTTTGAAACAGGAGAACGGCCCTACGCATGCACACACTGTGGAAAATGTTTCGGACTGAAATGGACGCTAGACCTTCATTTAAGAACTCATTCTCCCGACCGTGCATTTGGTTGTAATCAATGTCCCAAAGCTTTTTCCAATAGCAAGGATCTTCGCAGGCATCTTGTGATCCATTCGGGTAAGGACTTTGTTGTGACGCTGTACAAGACGCATATTCCGTGTCAGTTTAGTTGTCAGTGATTTGTAATTATTGTTTTATGTAACTTCTTAGATGAGAGGCCGTTCAAGTGTTCGATCTGTGGGAGTACCTTTAGAAGGAAAGACAATCTGGATAGACATGTAAAGAGCACACATTGTCAAACAACAGAATGCAAGGATGAAGCTCTGTCAGACGTTGATTCTAGTCAGAAGAATGATGCCTCAGAGCAGGAAATACAAGATGAAAATAATCGGGATGCGGATCCAGTTACAGTTGTACCCCGGTTCGGAGACGTGAGGGAAAAACAGGTGGATGAGCTCAGTAATGTTTCGGATAGTGACCTAGTCATCGATATTGATTATTGTGAGGAACGTAAGGGAAGTCCTCATTATAATGAGAATACAAATTCAGTTGAATCCTCTGGACCTGAAGGAAATGACGAAGTCATTCTCGGATCCTCGGAAGTATCCTTAAACGACGATTTCCACGCATCCAGTAAAATTCAAGACAGCAAATCATTCATCAGTGTTCAGGATATTTTTGACACAGAATTTCCAGCGTGTAGTTTGCAAGAGGAAGTAATTATCTGTAACGATATGGAATCCATGTTAACTGACAAAAATGAACCTTTTGATGACGATAATTCGTTGGATCATGGAGTACAAAAACTTACACTTACGTATAACATGGACATTGAATGTCCACAAGTATCATTAGTACCTGGAAGGGCGAAGGGAGGCCTCAACGAAACTAGGAGTAACATGCAACCCGAAGAATTACGTAGTCAACAATTATTTCCAGATTCTTTTTTCGGTAACGGCTACGACTTTAAGGTTGAGACTTGTCAATTTGCAACTAGAGCACAGGTTGAGGACGAAGAAAGTATAACTAGCCGAGATTATGAAGACAGCTTTTGCAAAGCTGAGGAATGTCAAGCTAGTAAATCTCATCCATGTGAGAGTAATGATTCACATTCCGAACCCAAGCCCACAGCTTTTCCCCGTGATTACAATGTATCAGTCGTTGAAGACACAAATAAAGGATCTCCTGAAGTGGCACAGGATTCCACCTGCAACCCTCTTCAGTCCAATTCTGCTATATCTTCCCAGGCACTGCCACTCTCGCAAAGACTCAGCATTTGCCAGTCCAGCAGTAAACCTTTATCTTGTTCGAAATCTTCTTCGGCTCAACAAAATTCCTGTGTAAAAAATCGTAGTTTTTTATACAGCCCGGAGTTTCATATCAAGTCAAATGTTTCGTCACAGCCGTCATTTAGGTTTGTGTACGGCAATGGTGTACCAGCTACCGAATCGTCGGACACTAACATGAATATCGTGTATGCTTGCGCTGCTGCCAGAGCTGAACTTTCTAGTGGTGATTCGAATGGGCTGAAACTGAATTTGTTGTACGCTGAGGCTGTGGGTATGAGCAGACCAGACGATTCTGGTACAGTGCAGTTAGTGTACACCTCGACAGTACCAGACCAGAAAGTAGTCCATAGTCCTAATCAAAATGTTCAGATTTACTCCCCCACCCTCATTACTGCTGAGAAGAACGCACATGCAGATGAAATCCAGGCACTAATTGCTCAACAGTCACGTTTGAAGAAGGAGTCCATCACCCCCCTCCCTGTGGAACTGGTCTATACTTGCAATGGTACTGTGCTGGTTCAGACCGTAGGGGAACCCCAGGATCTTAATTGGCTCAGAAACGGCACGAATCTGTCGTTCCTTCCTTATTTAGAACCTGGACAGCAGGTGTCAACTCAGCAGTATCAGTACACTAAGCATTCAACAGGGTACGCAGTAAATACTCGTGTTTGTGTCAATCCTGAGTCAACACGCGAAATCGTTAACAATTTTTCCAGCAAGCTTTCTTCCCGGGCCGTTTATGACTCGGATATTGAAAGAAATACTTGTGAGGCAGCTAATGCTTCTGGTCTTCAAACCTTAGCTCAAGCCGCTACTGCTCGAATGCTTAATATTCACGTACGTGTATTGGTAAATCAGTTTACAGTTTTATCCATTACCCTAGTCTTGGTAAACGGTCGAAAGTAACCTTTACTTTTTGTTTTCAGCGTGATGTGGATGCGATTACTACTAGGCCTACTGAAGGTCAACCACTTGAGTTCAACTAACATTTCAGGAATAAGAGGGAAAGGTGAAAGAATAAAACTTTCTTTGTCGTCCATACCTTTATCGAGCAGTTCGGGTGAAAGTTCTCTACATCGCTCATTTATCGCTGGGTCATCAATTCCGGAAAATGACCCCAAGTGCAAGAAAACCCTGCTGTTGTGCTACNAACCACTTGAGTTCAACTAACATTTCAGAAATAAGAGGGAAAGGTGAAAGAATAAAACTTTCTTTTTCGTCCATACCTTTATCGAGCAGTTCGGGTGAAAGTTCTCTACATCGCTCATTTATCGCTGGGTCATCAATTCCGGAAAATGACCCCAAGTGCAAGAAAACCCTGCTGTTGTGCTACGTCTTATTGAATTATTAATGTAAAAGTTTTTAATGGTTCACTACAGATTTTACTGTAACCTGTAACTTGAAGTTTAATATTTGGAGTGGATGACCAGGCCGTAGTTAAATACGTTACCTTGATTCCTTGGCGGAAATAATTTATTATGTTTAAAAACACTTCAGCAGAAATCTAACTTTTTCACTAAGATATAATTACTTATTACACCGTCTGTATGTCAGTTGCTTGTTGGGGAGTTTTTAAAACATACCAATCCAGTACATATGACGTTAGATTTCACCCTCCGTGGTGTCACATTTCAATCGGTGTATTAATGTAAACCATGTAATTGCATTTAAAGCTTTGACTACACCGACTTAACAAGAATTAAACCTTATTTTTGCAGGATCATCTAAACAAAGATTGGTTTACAATCAAAATTCACAATACAATGAATCTCGGTTTTCACACGTGCAGTTTGTTTTATCAAGCAAGCTACTTAGGTACTCTTTTCGTTCCAGTGATAAAACTGAATTAAGATTTTAGGACGCAATCTTTTTGTCGTATGCCAGAATAAATTGATAAAGCTGTAAACTTACTCCCAGAAGGGAAGGATAAGGAATATGGAACTTCCAGCTGTCGACTATTTGATCTCACGATTTATTTATTAATTGTAAGAAGATAATGGGGGGAAGCCTGAAGAAAAAGCGAGAATCTCAACTCTTCTCATTGTATTTCCATAGATACAGAGACTCAGTTGAGATTTGTTTGAGATTCGCTAAAAACAAATCTCATCAAATCTGTGGAAATGGTCCAGACCTCACAATTTTGAAATTCTTACGTTTTCGTCACGTGTCCCCCTAATATTAATGCATAAATCTATTTTGGATACGTACAATTGGGAGTCGATGAATGAAGGTTTTAATTTGTTTTAATTAATAATTAATTCATTATAAGGATTTATATAATGAGTACAAGATCCCAAGAGTTCCACATCCGAAAGCGTACCTGTAGGTACCTACATACGTATGTATAATTCTGTCATTTTGTCTCAGATGAGAGAAAAACTTTTTTTAAGTCACTGTTACACAGCTGTAATAGCCTCACGACTCAGTATACGGAACAAACTACTGATGTTATGTATGTGCAAGTCTCATTTGCTGTACCATTATATGTAAATAAAGTGGAAACTAATCCCAACATTAAATAGAGTTTGCTTTTTGCCTTATTTACATACGTGTCGTAATCACATTGACATTTCATGTACTTCTACTTACTGGAACAGTTATCGTGAAAAGCTACCGGCAAGTCTTTTCGTGTTCTTAAAGGAACATTATTAGAAATCTTAGTTAGAGCAATATACAAAAACTAACAGTTGCATTATCACAATTCTAATATTACAATATATAACATTTCTGTTCCCTCCCTGACACCACGCACAATCCAAGTGAATTTTAATTCGATCAACGATCCAACGAAGAAGACTCCAGAGGAGAAACCGCTTGAAGAAGCTCGGGAAGAGCCATGGGCAACCATTCACCGCGACGTACCAACCTGCAACCTGTGGGTCACAAACCCCGAATGGAGGTGGTTACCTGAATGAACCTCCATTGCAACCGTTTTTCCTTGTTTGGACACACTCATTTTTAAACCGAGCAACTATGGCACTAGTGCTACGCAGTTTTTATCTTCGTGTGCGAACGGGGAAGTGGTGGCACTAAAGAGGATTAGATACCTTTATCAATGTAATCTTGATGAAGAGATGTATCAACAACGTTTCCCAAATGCAGTCATAGCTATGCCCTATGGCTTTTTATTTTTCATTCAAGAATTCAACTTTTGTAGAATAAGGGGAAATAAAATCTCCATACTAGCGCTGATTCATAATATGGCCACTCGTCGTCGTCGTCGTCGTCATTTTTCCGATGTATGGATAAATATTTTCTCAATATACCCGAAGTAAAAATATTTAGAAAAAAATACTTTTCCTTTTTATAATTTATGCGTCAATGCATTCTGAAAGGAGTTTAATAAATTGTTCAAAAATGCAATACATGCATTTTAAAACTAACAAAATGTTATACAGTGTAATCTCAACGGACCGAGCATTTTATGTCACTGCAGTAAGATTGTCTCTATAAAAATGTCAATATGCAGGAAGGGGAATGAGAAGAATGTAATTTTAGTGAGAATATACTATAAACGTGTCACTATAGGAAGATTCCACTGTACCTGAAATGTGAGCTTTTTTAAAGGAAGCATGAAAAGCGTGTTAAAATCGAAGAAAGCATTAATTAAAATTTTCAGGCCGAAAAAGCAGCATTTTTGCATTCCGAAAGTCGATGAAGGCATTAATTGGCATTTTCGAGCAGATAAAAAGCATTTTCCAACGACAAAAAAACATTGAGTTGGACGAATTATTCATCATTCATCATCCAATAACAAGTAAAAATATATGATTTGATTTCATCTACTTGTTGAACTTTTGACCGTTTGGTAATGCATTTAACATGTAAGTAATAAGAAATGCGACTACAGTGGAATCGCCGTAAGCCGGACTTCCATAAGCCGGAAATCTCTTTAAGCCGGCCGTTTCCCTGTGCCCGTGTATAGGGAAGCCCCATGTAATTAGCTCACCATAAGCCGGAAATTTCTCTAAGCCGGATGTTTTTTAAGGAACCCTCAGATCCGTCTTACGGCGATTCCACTGTAAA
>JAAXYX010001664.1:0-21399 GCA_036851915.1 Ptenothrix huangshanensis | reverse complement strand
ACAATTATAAAAAAACCCGAATTACGGTAATCTAATTAGTCCTCAGACTCACTATCAATTATAAAAATTTCATTTCGAGGCAGCTCATCTCCGTCTTCTACTTCATTGTCACTCATAATGGCATTTTCATTGTCAGTGTCTCGATAGTAAACCAACGTGTCCCAGCCTGCGCGGCAGGAATTTCCTTCCTTAAACAAGAAATCTCTGTCTTTGGATCCATCCAAAGCCACAGTAAGGCCGCACGCTTTAAAAGATTTTTCAGTCTGCTCAGCCGGTCAAGCATTCCATGATTTCTTTACCCACTTTGTAATAATTTCCATTCCAATTATTAGCTAAATAAGTAGAAGAATTTAAGTCGGCAGCAGCACGGAATTGTAAGAAGGGACCAGCCATCATAAGAGAGGCTGTCTTTGGAGACCGGCTCTCTTTCGAGGCAGGCTCTCTTTGTACTCAATTGCATGATTTCCCCGGCTATCTTTCGAGGCAGGCTATCTTTAGAGGCAAGCTCTTATATCAAGTTTTACGGTAAACTAATGCTTCTACTGAAACTAACTATTTGCCTGTGTATATCGTGAGTTAAGAGGCAAAGCAGCGCATATCTAAATTTTCTTGAAACCAAAGTGACGCAAATCCAGAAATGCATACAAGCAAAGTGGCGCACAAAAAGAAGCTGAAATTACAAAACGCGCCACTTTGCTTTTAGGGATTTGTGGAGTCGCGCCAATTTGCTTTCAAGTTTTTCCTATGGCTTGGGACAAGCTAAGCCAGACAAATGATGTGCTGACTTCAGCACTTACCCAGTGTCATGGCTGTATGTACGTATGTAAATCGACAGGGTACTATGTGCTTGTCCTATGCTATACATGCTGTGTACATATGTCTCCGCAATAGTGACAAACATGAAACGTCTTTCAGAAAAAACGTAGGGAAATTAAATTCAAATGTAGGCAATATGATATACCTGTAGGCAACTTAATTGCTTTCGCGACCTAGGTTTTAGTAAAAAGTATAGGTAAATTAATTAAAAAATAAGGGAGTTAATATATTCCAATCGTATACTACGAATCAAATAATTATGAGAGTTGTAAATAATTGTAGTTCAATGAATTCGTACCGTGATTCTTTATTTAATTTAAAATGTAACAGCAGACACTCAATGTAAGAAACGAAGTTGAAAAAACGAAAAACAGCATAAATAAAATAAATAGTTACATAATATCTTCAAGACATTAATTAGTTTGAATTTTATCATCTCCGCCCTCAACGGTGACGGGTATTTGCCCCGATTGGGTCGAAGTCGGTAGAACTTCTTCAGGTTGTGGTAGGAATGGAGCTTGAATGGTAAGGACTCCAGATGGTATTAATGACGATTCCAGTTGACTAAAATCAACATTTTCCGGTAAAGTGATATTCTTAATGTATTCCTGGTAGAAACAAGAAGAACCGTCTTCGGAAATTTTCTCCGTTTTCCCATCAATCGACACAACGTTGTCCTTCCGGCAGATTTTTAGATTTTCGTGTTTTGTATCTTTATCCAAAATCATATCAATGCGATATTTCTCACAGCAGTTGCCTTGCTTTCTGCACCGTTTCATATGTAGCTGCTTGCTACCGGCAGCAGGAGCTCCAGTACCAGGACCATGCTCTTGACTAGTGTGAGATTCACCTCCAGCACCCTTCCATTGACGTCCGAACAGCCTGGTCAATCATCTACTCTTCTAAAAGGTCAGCAATTTCGTGGAGGAAAGGAGCTGCTTGAGTATAAAGTCCCCTCACACCAGCTGCTACCACTTCAGGGCTGAATGGAATTTCAGATCTAGATCCACAATGACTGATGAAACCGGGGCGTCCGAATCCGAAGGTCGGATTAAAAATACTCCTGGTCCTCTTCGGCGTCCACATCGTCCACGGTTAAATCCACCACATGGCATTTTTAGTTTTGATAAAATTGGATTCTGAAAATGAAGCAGGAGAAGAGAAAACGAACCATTACAACATTTGCAGTTCACACATGTAATAACAAATTAAGGTTGTCATTTTCTGGTTACAAAGATTTTTATTGCTGAAATACAACATTTATGATTATAACGAAAAAACAGTGTCTAAAATGCCGTTGTATTTCACAAAACGTTGAAGTAAAATACAATTCTCACTCACTGAACGTTTTTGTTGTACCAAAAAAGTATTCAGACGTTCAACACTGCTTTGAGTTGAGACTTGTATTTAAAAATGAGCACTAATAACTAACAATAAGAAAAAATCAAATCCATAAAAAAGAATATTCCCTGTAAGCTGTGATAGAAAAGCAATGATTTTAAATATCAAAGGGCACGGAACGTTTCGTACTACTACACTTGTAGGCATTGTTTGTTCAGTTCGCTCTTTGTGTAGGGTAGGAGGTTAGTAGTAGGCTGTGTCCCGTAATCCCACTGGACGAAATGATTGAGGGTAGCAGCGAGAAGTTAAAAATCGACTTGAATCAAAACTTTAGCTTTACGTGCATAAGCAGTTAGTTGTGCGCCTCGTTCTGGGTCTACTGCGTTGCATAATTAATCTTGATTATTGTTGATCTGGTTGATGGAGCATGGAGCACTGGTTGGGTGTGGCAGAGGTGTCCGTAGCAGACAATGCCCAATTCTCATTTTTCTTTTCCAGCGAACTTGTGCAGAAAAAGGTAGGCATTTGCAAATACGAATTCAATGCTACTTTCCTCTTGATTGTGCGATTCTTCCTGCATAACGAATCTCATTGTCTTGGGCTAAAATGTGTTAAACACTACCTACAAAACAGTAACAAAACAACAAACGGAATTTCGTTAAACTTTTCAGGGTGTGTCTGAGATGAGTTTCAAATAGCAACTCTTTTTAATCATTGGAAACCTTGAACTTAGTCGTGGTGAATATTTAATATTTTTTGTTCCTGTATTTTACAGTACCATTAGTGTCGTTTAACTAGCAACACCAAATTTGAAAGTGGAATGTATCCAGACACTAAGATGCTACAGGCCGCAATATGTACTTGTAATTATAGGCCCCGCTATCATTGTAAATATTGACTTTTCATCCGGTCATTTTTAGAGGCCGACTGTCTTCAGTCTTTACTAACTTTCAATAGCATGCTCACGAAATTGCTCTTAACTTATTACGATCTTTATTGTCAATGTTTATTATGGAAAAGGTTAAACACAAGACAAAACCAAAATGGGGAAATCTTTTTTGGATATATGGAATTTGTTTTGGCAGTTCCATTTGTTTTTTGACAGTATTTTATTAGCAGTAGCAAAAAATAATTTTTCCAGCAGTTATACATACGTAACAGCAAGAATATCAAAAAATATTTTAATCAGCAGTTTAAGTTACGTTTTTAGCAGTTATTTCAATTTAAAAGAATACAAAAATATTTAACTAAAGATGAACATTTCTTGAATAAGATAAGATTAAACAATCCAAATAATGCAATAATAATGCAACAGAGTTTATTGCGGCCGGACGTCCTTGATACACGTATTGTTTTCTTCAGCTTTGTAACTGTAGGCATTTGCACTTCACTCTTGAACTTGGGTTTATACAAAACTACACAACCATCATCCATTGTTGAATTTTTAATCTAGGGTTCTTATGTATTTTATTTTTTCGTTTTTCAATGCAACTTTTAGTTTTTTATACTCGCTTCTATATTTTTACTGCAATTTTAAATGTCCTCTCCCTGTAAAACCAGCTACCCGCTAACAGAGACCTAACAATAAAGCTCAATCGGAACAACAACAAGTTCTATTTTATCGCAAATGTAACGGACACGGCCTGGTGTCTGGAATTATAAGCTAACACAATTTGCTTGTCGTTGCAGCTAACATGGAGTATCACTTAGTACTCAATATACAAAATATGTGATGAATTTCCAAATAAACACATAAACTGCTAAATAAAAAACAAACTGCGAAATAACTAAATTAACTGCTACTTCAAACTGCTGAAGTTTCTATCGCTAAAAATAATTTTTGTGACAGCCAAAGAAACGTAATTATCGTAACTGCCAAAAAGATCATTTTGGAACTGCCAAATAAATTATCACTCGACAAAAACTGTAAGTTTATTTATGCTAACTATATCAATCCAAAATCCGGAACTGCATATTTTTTATCGTTTAATATTCAACGACAAAGATACATATGTTGGTATTTACTTTTTCCAACTAGTAATTACTTATTTACATACTTAAAAGGATACCACTGCATATATGTTATTTTTTACTCCTGGTTATACCGTAAAACTTCCAATTATTCTCCGCCTCTAGTAATTCCCTGCCTCCAATAATTCCCGGGGGCAAAGAGATAGGACTTAAAATAATTCCCCGCCTCTAATAATTCCCCGGTGTATTAATAGAAGCATGCACTCATATTCCCAATCTACTACTATTAGTTAAATATGAATCGGTTGGATGACCAATGAAGACAACAAGCTTTTCACAAAAGGAGGAAATATGAAGAAATTAATTAGAATTTTAGCATTTAGAATTAGTAAAGTCTAAAAGTCACACTTTGTAATACATAGCAGTTTAAATCGTATAACAATAATGGCAGCAAAAACTTTTGAGGTTGGTAATAATTCTCAGGCCTCTAATAATTCCCCGGTCTGAAGAGTTGCTCACCAAATAATTCCCCGGGGAATTATTGGAAGTTTTACGGTTTAGATCGGTATGAACTATACTTTTTTTCAATTTTTAACATCCTATCTATTAGAGTTTTTGACGCTGATTCTAAATGTTTAAGGGAGCGGTCATAAATGATGTCACGCTAAAAAGGCGATTTTTAGATTCCTCCCTCTCTGTCACGCTATTATGGCAGTATATTCCAATAATTAAAGGCCCTGGCTGTGACGCCTTTCTACCCCCTCTCCTCTCTTTACCGTAACATCATATATGACCGTTCCCTAATTTGTTTTGGTCGAACCATACCAGAAACGACGATTTTGAAGGTTAAAGTTTACACTTTGCCCATGGTCATGGTGTTTAATGTCATTTACTTGCATAATATGTTAAAATTTTACATTTAATTATACGTTATTGGACTTAATATAACCTATCCGCTAGAATTTGTATTGCTCTGATTCTAGAGATAAATATGAAAATTGGTTTGCGTTGTCAATCTCTACCAGAACCGGAGATATTGAAGGTCAATGATACCTATAGTGATTGTTTTTGGAAACTTCGTTTTTAAATTGTTGTGATTTTTCGAATAATATAATGAAATGTCAATTCCAACGTATTTACACCGTAAAAATTGGTACATCTTATGGCTTAAACCTACTCGGATTTAGAGTTTATCTTGAATGCAGTTTGGGCGTATCTTAAGTGGATCTTAAATTCATTAAAAATGCATCTGTGCATCTTAAAAAGAACTAAAAGGAAATCTAAATTATCCTATTTTAGTCCAAGATGTATTTTAGTACATTTAAGATGCACTTCAGATTCGGCTTCAAAAACTCTATCGTATAGGGCAAAAAAAGCAAAAAAAAATTATAAGTGAAGATAAATAACAAAGCATTTAAATATGTTGCCTACATTGGCAAGCTGTGGCTATACGATTCCGCGAAATTACGATGTAATTATTGTCACTTGATCCGCTTTCTACATTATATTTCAGTGATTCTCATGGTACAAATAAACTCTATATACGACTGGGATGATATAATTAATTGATTAAGTTCTAAATTGCATTGCATTGTGTGGGAAGGGGTCGGCCATCAGAAGAGACTGGACATTAAAGCCTGGTTATCTTCATGCTTAACTGTATCATTGCCCCGGCTATATATATACCTTCACAGGCCAGATACATATACATATACACGTTTACATATAATACATGTAGCTCTGTTTCATTTTAGTAAAAAATGAGTATAGTTAAATTCTTTCTCGCCAAAATTAAGATACACCGTATACCGCCTACGTCCAAATCTCCCACCTGAATTCCTGAATAAAGAACCTAACCGAATTTACCGAATTCTTTAGAGCTGGTGTTCCGAGATTCTGAGCAACTTAATCTCTGCAACGTGTGTTTTGAATGCGAAATGAGAAATGCCTGACCAGTGCAGAACTGCGTTGCTTAATGTGGATGAGCTTTTGATAGTAAGGGTTAGTTGAAGATACATGGATGATTAATTGCATCAAATTACCCACAGGTTCATAGTAATTCCAAACTACGTGCATATCTTAATTTTGTTTTAATAGACTTATCACTATGCATATCACAGTCATCATTCGTACGGCACTCATTAGTAATTATGCGTACGAGTATCTACTTAGGTACAAGCAATTGTACTAAAGAGCAAGAGCCATCAGATAAAAGATCGCTGTGAGAATTTCGTAAAAACGAGTCGACCTTCATACAACAGTATTTTTTCTTGTTTCGCATCGTGAGTATGACTTGTAAATTTCGATGTACAACAATGCGTTGAGACAAGAAACAAATTAATTGTATATATTACATATATACATTACACATATAGTAGTGACGAATGCGGCACGAACACAATAACTTACGCTCGCCATCACTCCATTCATTCCTAAGGCTGTCTTTCGCCCATACCATCAACGGACCTCCACGTCTGCGATTCTTTGTATGCACCATGTCTGTTGCCACTAAGGTTGGAGGGATCCAAAGTTAAGTGCAGATTAGTATTATTGATACCATAAAAACATTGCTGGAAATTGCAAATGACCAAGTATCAGTAACAACTGAGCTTGGCAATACAGTAATCCCTCGCATATCCGACACAACTGATGTTGCACCTCTACAGGGTAAACAAAATACCGGCTAATCGATTGCCTTTTATTGACCAAAGAAGTAAGTCACCTTGGTTCATTTTTAATATTATTATGGAAACGAGTCTGACTAATGTCCAGAGTTACTATACATACCATTTCAAGCCGGTGAAACGAAAAAGATTTGCAAGATTACAATTTAGCACTTTTAGGCTCCATTTTTGAAATTTTACCGGATAATGAAAAATTACTCCGGCTCATTGAGGAGTCGAATAACGCAAAATGCCAGCGAATAATCGAGGATTGGTTAAGTCAGGGTTGACTGTACTTGGGATGGACGTGAGCTTAGGCGTACATAGGCGACAAGGAACACGTATGTGTGTACACGAGTAGGTTATCTGGCTCGGTTGTAGGTATCCATAGCTACCTGCTTAAGTCACTCGGATTAGTTATGGGGACGTTAGTAGGAGCACATCGTCGTGATCCTTATCGTAAATCGTTCATGTGATATTCTATAAGAATATTTGCAGATAGTGGCTATACCCGGAAACGACGCTTACACATTTTTTGTGTTATACTTTTTTCAACGTAAGGTTTGATTACATTAGAAAGTGAGATTTACATCATGTGAACGTCTCTGAGCTATTGTTCCGTGCATGTTGCTGTTTCACAGATCTCGCAGGAGTTGAAGTACCAGACTACCTATTTCTTTCCTACATTGGCAATCATCTTGATCTCGCGTTTTTCATAAACGGAACCGTCTCCTTTGTAATTACAGAGACTGCATAGGTAGACGAGCAGTTTGGACTGAAGGGAGGCGTCCACAGCATGCAGCATGACGATAGGTGGGAAGGTGACAAGGGGTTCCATTTCAATTCCAGGTCCAACCAATTCCACCAAGTCTTCCAAGAAGCGGAGCCAAGGAATGGGCAAAAAGTCAGTGAGAAATGGGCGATTTCGTATTTAGTATAAAAGAGCAAGAAATGCACATTCCAGTCATCATTCACTTCTCAGCACTTTCCAAACCACTTGGACATTTTTGAAGCAATCACAACTCCAACTCCAAAACAAAACTCCATCACCATGATGAAAATCGTAAGTTGCCCCGGCATAAATCGAGCACTCGCTATTATTAATATCTTTGGCTGAAGCGAAAAGACAGGAGATTGTGACATAGCATAGGGGGGCTCCATGGATTCTATGTGTAATTAACAATTGATTGTGACGTCTTCCTTTCAGGCTGTTCTCTTTGCCCTCGTCGCCGTTGCGACCGCTGCCCCCGGAGTCTTGTTGGCTGCTGGAACCCTCCCAGCTTCCACTGGCCCATTGACCTACGCCGCCCCCCTCGCTGTTGCCCATGCCCCACTTGCCTACGCTGCTGCTCCAGTCGCCGTTGCTCATGCTGCCCCAGTTGCTATCCCAGCTGCCGTCGCCTACCAATCCGGAGTCAAGGTCACCCACACCGTTGAGCCCGTCGAGCAACACGGATACAAAATCGTCTATTAAATTCTTTGTTTCCACATCCAACACACTGATTGACTCGTCTTCGCAGCCCCATTAGCGTCTATATTTCAATGCTGCTCACTTTCAGATCCATGTTGATCCACTACAACTTTTGTACCGTTCATTTTTGTACCCAAAATTTTGTAAAAATTCTCATTTTATTCAAAAGATTTCCAAAATTCTGGTCTTCGAGACACTTGTTCAATCGGAAAAATAAAACATTTTTAAAAAAACCAGGTGCACAACTGAAATTCAAAATTACAATTTACACCATAATTTTGTCATCTGCATCATAATATTTTAACTAACAAGCTTGTGCAAATTACTGCGCAAAACAACTTACAAACACTTAAATTCAGAATCAGAAGCCTCTAGATAAGAAATTGCTTTAGGGGCCCTAGGGGAATAAATGGCAAATCCTTCTTTTACGTAATGCTAAAAAGGTAGGGGTTTCTCAAAACTCTTTCTCAAACTTCTCTATCTATAGCCGTAGGCGTTGTCTACCTCAATAGTATAACTTGAAGCTAATTTGGGCTTTGAGGTAGAAAAAAAAGACATTGGCAGAGAACACCGCAGACTCATTAGTTGGGACAGAGTAATAATAATATAATCCGTGGACAACTCATCGAGCAAAGTTAGCGAAGACAATACGACGGGGAACTGCTTACAAGTACACTGAAAAAACTAAACACGCCTTGTACTCTACGATGTATTTTAGATAAAGCTTAGCTATGCGTTTAGGAGGACTTGCATGCATACATACCCCGCAAGGTATGTATGCATCCGTAGGAGCCCTCAGAAAAAATTAAAGGTGACACCCTCTTGGCATGCCAAGGTCTACCGTGGGGTCGCCTAGGGTAGTAGCTCACATTTTGACACCCAGGGGTCTCATTTCGTGAGTTATTGCCCCCATAATGGGCCATAATTTGTAAGGGATGCCCTCCAGAATTTGGGTACCATAAAATTCAATTAGAGCCCGGGTCTCCAATACAGCCCGGGGTATCAGCCAAGTTTGGCATTAGAGCCCGGGTTGCTATTATAATACTGACCTCCAATTGAGCCGGGGTATAAGGCATTTGAAAAATACAGCCTCTATTCGAATCTTTAGGGTACCTTGCTAAGTATGAACTCAATATGCATCCCAGCTGCATTCATAAAATTATTTATGCACTGGATTAGGACTCACTCTGGACGAGTTTCAAAATTCAAATGCGAAACATTTTCGCTTCCCGATTTTTTAGTCTAATTGTGATTTCTGTGTCAATTAAGTGAGAAAAATCATCTCCGTGGTGGTTAGAAAAATTTTATCAAGTTTGATTTCAAATTCAGTATTGCTATAAACCGAGTCATTCGATCTGTAAGATTAATTTTTAGTCTCCTGTAATTCTGTAATTAAGGCGATTTTGCAACTTGAATCATAGCGGATGCACAATATGTATTGAGAGATGTTCGTCTGCAGAGACGTAGATTTTGACGACTGCACAGCCATGTCTGCGGTCTCCTACTGCAAGTTGTTCCAACGAAATACGAAGCTACTGCGCTAATTACAAAGTTATGATGTGAAGCTATTATGTGTATGTGTGTATGATCTCTAGCCCCTTTACTGTTAGCGTTGCTCCATCTTCTGTAGTTGATTAAATAATGCAAAACAAAACTTTGTCAGCGAGACAGCGGCTTTGTCTAACCTTACAGACTGAAGAATATACGCTGGTCCAGTTTGAAAAAACAAAAATATTTTTCCTTCGAGTAAAAGCGTGTGCAAATATGCAAAAAACGTTGCTCACGAAATGAAAATGAGAATGCATGGTTGGCCAAATTGGTAAATAATATATGGATATATGAAAAACACATACAGAATCCAGCCAGCCTTTAGTGGGAATAAATGCGCGTTTCCTACCAAAATATCTCCACAAGTTTTTGCAAGAATAGAAAATAGGAGTGCCAGGACTACGAGTAGTATCAATAATAATCATCACCATGTTTATGACCCTCATCACTTACTAACTTCCCTACTTGAATAAATTCAAAGTGAAAATCACATTAAACATTAATAATTTACTATAAAAACTATTATACCTATATGTAGTATATCGTGTCCATAAGGGTAAGCGAGGATTTGTGTCAGTGAATTTATTTTGAATAAATTTTGTGGTTGTTCTCTCTATGGCTTTGCCTCATAAAATAAATGCAACTCTCCATTCCTCAAAAATTACGTTTTACTTTTTAGAGGCTGATGTAATGCATTAAATTATTCTATAGGCTACAATACGCACGAAGAAAAATAAAGGCTACGGTAGGCCAAGAAGTTTATAGGCTAGACTAGGCGACGTTGAAGAAATGAGCACTTATAGGTAGCGCTACGCACACTAAAAAATAAAATTTAATTAAGACAGCCTATTTTGTAATAAATTGCGGATGTCTATGTCTAGTTTCACTTATAAGTCGCCAATAATATATTTTGTAGATTGTAGACACAGTAATACATATATCACCCAAAGGATATTACAAACATTCAAGGTGTACCAAACAAGATTATTTTTATTTACTGCTAACCTGGATAACAATGTCAAATATTTACAAAATAAAAAACTTTTAAGCAGCACTGATAATGGCCTCGTAGCTGAAGCAGTAGCCAAGTTTTAGAATTTCGCGAATGATGACAAAAATAATAAAATTTGTACTTTTTTAATCACAGTTGCAGACTGTAGATCATACGTTGCTCACTGTTTTTAACTTAGGGTAGAGAACTACTTGGATTTGAAAGAAAAAAATTCGCTGATAGTGGCTTGCCTGCCCCCGGTGCTCACAACTTTTTCTTTTCCTTTATTCTTGAACGCAAACTTTTGTCTCTTGGTTCTCAAATATTCCTTCGACTTGTGAAAGGACAGCTGAATTGCCGCCCCATTGGACCCATCACCGCTTTCAAATATTGAACTGGAATATTTGTTAGTGTCTTTCACAGTATTTGTCACACTCAGTTCTCTGTTCTCATCAATGGATTTTACCACTTGAATATTTTGTGTCTTCTCAACACTTTTAATGACACTTAATGGAATAACTGGCGAAGGCTCCTTGCTGGATACATTGGTTTTGAAGCTAAATTTCTTTGTTGGCTCCTGGTTTTTACATTTCTTGTTAGACGATTCCTGATAAGAATCCTCATCAAAATCCAAGTTGTACTGAATTCTTCTTTTGTTTCCAGTTAACGTCGTTGTTTGTAACAATGCACAGCTTGATTCAATCGATTTATTAACTTCTGAATTCAAACTTGCTTTTGGCTTGAAACTTTGTAACTCGTGGCACAGAATCACATTTTCAGTTTCCTTTTTGATTACAACAATTTTTTGATTCAAATTTTTGCGGTAAATCGTAATGACCTTGTTCGAAGTAAACACACCATGCTCCAAGTCAATTGCTATTTCAAGAATTGTCTGAGTTGGTAAATCAATTGTCCTTTCGTTTGGATTGCAGTTGTAATTTTTTTGAAGGCTTTCAAACAAAAGAGTCAAGAAATGTTCACGTGTGTCTGTCGTTAAACCAGCAATATGATTGACGGTTGCCTCAGGTGATTTTACTCTAACATTTCTTCGATTGCTGCTTCCATTTTCCATGAGCGACGAGACTTTCACAAACGATGACGCCTTTTGAAAACCAATTACGTTGGATTTAGGCAAATCAACTGTTCTTCTACTATTAAAATCTTTCAAACTTCCACCGTCATTACTAGAAAACTTGGAGAAGATGGTATCATTTGTCATCTGATACATATAACAATCACTTTTATCTAAAAATAGCTTTAATTTAACATTGGTTGTTTTGTGGTCCAGGCAAGAGTCACACATTTGTCCACACGACAATAATTCCTCATTGTCAAAATAATGAGAAAAATAATTGTGACGACACGAAGCACTTTCGCAATATTTAATCATATCTTGGAAATTATCCAGTGAGACTTGAACCTGGTCGTCATTTTTAGAGCATGTGGTTTGTTGAATGAGAAATCCGATCGCATCCCTTTCTTCTTTGGAATAGTAAATACGACAAAAAGATTTGTTTCCATCACGCCCTGCGCGACCAGACTCTTGATAGTAACTTGGAATGCTTTGCGGAATTGACCAATGGGCAACGAATCTAAAATATACAGCAGTAGTAATTTAGTATATTCAGCGGCGGATCCAGATTTGTCTGGGGGTACAAAACTATACTATGGCGGTCATTTTGATTTATTTCCGTATGTACGCTTATCGTCGGTGAAGAGGCAAAGTGTCGCTTACCCCTATTACTTTTAATGGGATTTAAGTGGATAGGCG
Source organism: Ptenothrix huangshanensis (assembly GCA_036851915.1). Taxonomy (NCBI): domain Eukaryota; kingdom Metazoa; phylum Arthropoda; class Collembola; order Symphypleona; family Dicyrtomidae; genus Ptenothrix; species Ptenothrix huangshanensis. The sequence goes on along the minus strand of JAAXYX010001664.1, from coordinate 8,827 downwards.
ACATTTTGCCTCTTCACCGACGTTATGTAAAAACAATCGGTCTCAGGGGGGACAATGGCCACGATGTCCCCCACGAGTAGATTCATCGTACAGCATAGGATACCAAGTTTAAAAGTTTAAAACATCAATTATGGACTAGTAAGAAAGTGCACTCTCCGTGATAGAACTTCTGGATTTAAAAATATCGCATACCCATTTTTTACGATACTATAAAATTAAAAACGTATAGACTACCTATTTTTGTAATCGACCGAAACTTTTTCGAAGGAAACGAATTTTCAAATTACATTTTTTCCGGCTAGCGATTACGGTAGAGGGAAAAATTACTTGTCGAAAACTTCCCGTTAGGAGAAAAAGGAGTGCTAGTACGGTAGTGGGTACACTCTCCGAAATCAATCCATCTGTTACTCATGTCATCCAAGAAAAACGTAATCCTGGACTGTAGATCTCTTACTCCTTTGTAACGTATCTGATTTTAGATGTGAGTTTTTTCAACTCATCTCGAGGTGATTTTAAAGACATCTGTTACTTATCTGCTACTCATCTTTACTCGCCTTTACTTATCTCCTACTCATCTCCTACTCATCTAATCAACGACAAACGTAATACGGGATTGCAAATCTCTTACTCATCTGAGATGAGAGATGAGTAAGAGATATTTTATTTTTGGATTTCGACTTCGGAGAGTGTACTTAGGTGTGGCCCTTCATTAAGTCCTCCAGGTGTAGAGTCTTACGCACTGGAGACGTATTCCCGCTGACAATCAATCTTAAAAAATTGAGTCGCTTGAGGATAAAATTACTTGACTTTAATTTTTTACGATAAAGTAGCATCAGGGGCAAGCCGGATCTACGCGTTACATTCCTACATTGTCATCTGATTTCTGCATATTTTATTCGATCACATGGTGCAGATAAACACTATGACGTACGACTGATGAATTATGAATTAAGTTCTAAGTAAGTATAGCCTTGCACTGCGTTCAGGGAGAGATCATACATAATGTCATGCTAAATATTTTTGGCCTTCGATTACGCAGTTTTTCCGATTTGCTAATGTTGAAGAACTGTGTCACGCCAAGTTTAAACCACCTCCGCCCTCTTAATCGTGACGTCATTTACGACCACTCCTTCAAGGGCCGGCCATAATAAGAAGCCGGCTAACTTTGTGCGTTATTGTAAACGTGTCTTGACTAGTTCCAGATGCATGCTATGTATCTTTGGACGCGGGCTACAACGAGAAGTTACGCGTATTTAATGATAAAAACGTAATAATTACCTCACTGCACTTTTATCCACGCCCATTCCAAAGCTAATTGTAGCTGTGATGACGGGAATGACCCCACTCATCCACTCATTCTGAATGTCTGTTCTTTCATTGCTTTTCAAACCTGAAATAAAGTATCCCATGTATGAATGAATTCTTGGTTTCATGTATAAGCCTGGTGAAGATGTACCAATCACCAAATTAAACGAGAGACGCTAGTCTTAATAGGGACTAATACATGCACATACCGTAAAACTTATAATTATAGCCTGCCTCCTTAGTTAGCCGGGTCAGTCAAATCCTATGCTTAATCATTACGATGACCGTGGAGGAAAGTTAATATTTACAATGATAGCCGGGGCCATAATTAGAAGTTTTACGGTATTATAGTTAATAATTACTACAAACAAAAACATGTGGGGCTTCGAGCCACTTGTGTTTCGTTCGGTACACTACGTTCAAGTCGAAAGGTAAATCAAATGGGGGAATTGTTTTTTGTGTCTGTTTTTACGTTTTTTTGACAAAAAATATAGTCTCAAAAATTTTCAAAAAACCTCGTTTTTTCATGTTTTTTGAAAAAAATTCAGATTAGAAGATTAAAAATGGTCCTTCTCCAAAGTTTATATGTTCGCAATGTACTCGTCAACACGCACCGAATGGTGCAATATATGAATATATCATACTATGTATGTACTTTTCTAAAATTTTGAACATTGTCTAAACATGCCCCGGTGTCTTACTCAGCAATATTTATTACAGCAATCACCTACGTCGTTATAAAATCTGACCTGCATGATACGCTTTGGTTGGTAATCCATTTTTGGTTAAATGTTCGGCTACATCAATGGTCATGTCGCGCGTGCGACAGTAAACGATCCCACATCCTCTAGCAGGCTGCAAAACAAACGGGAGAATATACATGAACAAGAATGAAGGCGCTATTTTGTACACGCTACCGATTCAGTACTAACAAAAAAGAAAAAAAAATAAAATACCGGTTTTTCCGTACTCCAATCCTGACCTAGACTGTCTTTACAAAACTGTGCTAAATGATGGTATGGGTCATCCAGCAATTCTTTGAACTGAACATCATACAAAAGATTGGAACGAAAGCAAGACGTTTTGAACTTTTCAACGGGTAAATTCAACTTGAGCTGAAATACGATGTCATCAATTACCTGGAAAACGTTTCATAGACTTCGTATTAGAAAGTATTTCTCAGTCTGAGGTGGCAACAAAAATGTTGTCTACACTTAATCTTAAATTTAAGAGGTTTGAAATGGTCAATTTATGTGAATTTTGACATTACTTACTGTTTTACTTGCAGTTGCAGTCAAAGCAATCCAGGGAACATTTATATACCGTTGCCTAATGTCGCCCAGCTGGATGTATTTCGGACGAAAATCGTGACCCCACTGGCTAACGCAATGTGCTTCGTCCACAATAAAGTATGATATTTTATCCTGGTTGCAAAACTTCTCTAGTAAACTCTAATGCCAGATAAAACAAAAAAATAAGCGAACAAAGCAAGTTATTATCAGTATAAATGAAATTAAATTCAAATTAGCGGACGATGGTAAACTGGATTTTGTGCTGAATCTTACTTCCTATCTTGCCCATCTAACTTATACTTAATATTACATTATGATCAACATTTTCATAGCAGCTTAATAACAGAAACTAATCTCTTTTATCTGAATCAAGTCAGCACTTTGTACCTGAAAAGCAGGTGTATCAGCTTGTTCGGGTGTGATATACAACAATTTCGTATCCGGATTCTTCGCAAACAGATCGTCAACAATGATTTTTCTTTCCTTCAGAGTAGTCTTTGAATTAATTGTTTTTGCTCGAATTTTATACTTCTTTAAATTCTCAATTTGGTCCTGCAAATAATATTATTAATTATTACTGATTACTGCTATTAATATTAATAACTTATTACTAACATCATACCAAGGGCACAGTTACAAAACCATAGCTAAAATTCGAAAATGCGAAATAACAAAATTAGATTTAAATTGCACTTGCATGTATAAGCGCAATTAGAGGACAAAATACAATGGCAAATTTCCGGTTCTGGAGTGTAGCTGGTAACTGATAAATTAGCGACTTTCCCGATCCAGTGGGCATCGAAACAAACACATCCTTCTTTCCTAAAAATTGGAAATATTATTGTCTGATCCGTGTGGAAGAAATATAATAATATGGACGAGTACTTGAAGTTAGTAATCTTTTTCACCTTCCACAACGGCTTCGATAGCATTTCTTTGCACCTCCGACCGAAAATTAGAATGCCCGAATATCTGCTTAAGCTTCGATAGCAAATATGAATGTTCGGAGTTCCGCTTCATTGCGTCTCAATTCTCAACAAATGACGAAGAAAAAACAGTAGCGTGATCCGTGACTTCAGAATTAAAAGTGAGGCGAACATGAAATGAAAAGTTTGAAAAATAAGCTCTTACACCATGCCCGTAGTGTTGAAGATGGATGAAAATTTGAAGTTGGTATTGCCTGATGAATTTAGTTAATATTGATAGTGACTAGTCTAATAAAACCATCGGAATTTCAGTTTGGTCCGTTTTTGGCATTGCACTTTTTAACATTAAAAAACAAACGCACCGTTTCACATTTCAGTACAGACCTTTAACTTACAACAACGACATTCGGTTAAATTCAACTCGAAACTTGAATTACTTTATGTTCAGCGATTCACTGATGAAGGTGACTGATCTATGCTTCACAACATTGGCTGAACACTCCATCATCAATATAAAAGAAGTAAAACAACAACTGATTTGATTAGACGACTTGGTTGACCTAACTATGTGTGGTGGGAACTATATGAGAAGTGGTGCCCGGTTTTGGAAAGGGGTAAGGGGTCCCAGTAAAATTTACTTCTTCAATTCACTTTTTATGTGTTAGCGAATAATTATGAGTGAACGCCTGTATGTATGTACGGTAATGGTATGTACTATGTAATGTAGGTTTAGGTATTGAAAAATGACTTACCAGGACCAGGAGTGACCGACTATCAAATTGAAGACAATAATCTACTTTCGAAAATTCCGAAACACGGCTCTGGCAGTGGCGCAGAAATTGTGGGAAACAAGATCATTCCGTGAACTCTATTACGGATAACAGATAACACGGAAACGGAACGGAAGGGGAAGGGATAATAAAAAAATAAAATGTAATTAATAGCAAGGGATATGACGACGACGGACGGTCACGTACGGCACGAAGCAATTGCCGCCTTTCGTTTTCGAAATGTGTATCACAAAATAGCGCCTTTTGGACCTAGGCCGATGAGACACGAGATCGAACGATCGTATCTTGCTCTTGTCTTGCAGTTGCAGTGACTTTGACGCTTTTACACCGTGGATTTCGACACCTCACTAACCTCAATCCACTCGATTCAACTATCAAGTCCCTCCCATAAAGAGTGTAAATTTACCTGTTAACACAGTATTCCCACTGCACCATTTTTAGATGCTTTGCAAAGCTCATAATAATTAAAAATGCATGTTTTGCAGACGTTGTCTGTAATAATAAAACTACGTCCATCGTTGTACGCTAAAAAGCAATCGCAATTATCGCATACCAGATAACGTTTTATTTTAGATGCTGTGGCTGTGCGAAGCACATATTAATAAAACTACGCCCGTCCTTGTACGCTGAGCAATTGCATACCAGACGTTGTCTGGAATAATATTAATAGGTAATAATAATAACAAAAATTAGAAAAAATTAAAAAATAAAAACAACATTAATAATAATATTAATGATATTGAGTTTCCGCGTAGAATTCTTTGGCGATTTTGAGACTATGTCTCTTGTAAGCTTGGCTATCACTTCAGCAATTTGCTGGAAACACTGATAACACAAATAAAGCATATCTATTGTTCTGGCTCAATGTCCGTCCGTGCGTCCGTCCGTCTGTTTTTAAGCAGCATTACGGGAGTAAGGATTGCCGCATCCAGTATCGCTATCATTTTGAGGTAGAGAACACCTTAGACTATGGGGTAGAGAAGGGTTTCGAAATAGAGAACACCTTAACAATGGTAGAGAACACCGTAGACCAGTACCCTTTTTTTAAATGATAGGATATTGCAACCGTCAAAAAGTCTGGTGTTTTTGGTTGAATTCTGTTTGATCACTTTCACACAAAATAATTAATTTATTAGATTTGAGGTGTTGAATCTTTGAGTCTGATATATGAACACGTACATAACTACTACACGTACTACGTAACTTGCATGTATTTTTATGTTTCTGGGTGATTATACTGAATTAAGTTGGAAGCAAAAAAAAACGTTTCCGAATGCTTATTGTGACGTTCCCCATATCATTCTAGCCAGACAGGGAGAAGGGAATTTTAGGATTTAGTAGCACACAGTGAGCAACGGAGGAGAGTGCAGCACGAATTGTGAAGTGCTAAACTGTTTACAATTTCAATTGTTTATTGAATTAGGATTGGGCGATTGGGCTGTGAAAGTGGGCAGTTGTGGGGTCAGATGACGTCAGGTGAACTGTTGATAGAACTTTTTTCAGTGAAGTTTTGTGACTGTTTTTGTATATTGATTAAAGTTGTGCTGCGTAGACTCAAAACAAGCTCCTGTAATTATTATGTACTCGTTTATTATGTTAGCAATGTGCCACATATTACGACATCAACAAGTCGGGCATTTTGGGACCCACCCACCCCATTTGATGTCGTTTTTAACATTACGGTAAATGGGAGCCTTCAGGTGACTGACCAACTAAAGTGATGTCGTAATATGTGACACGCCCCTTACTGATCGGGGGAAGCTGCAAGACACCCGAAGTACGTCGGTGCAAATTAGCTGACGTCGAACCTGAAAGATAGCCGACGAGAAAACATGCAAGCCAGCCGTCGTCCGACGTTTACCTGCAATTTAGCCGTCGTCCGATGACTGCACGCTACCTGACGTCCGTCAGCTGAAGTACAAAATGGCCGACGAAAAAACATACAAGCTGGACGATGTCCGACGACAATACACAAGTTACCCGAGTACATACTGTGGAGGTCAACGAAAATTATCGTCGTTCAATTAGGTCGCTGGGTTTTAACAAGGCCAATCCAGACCTGTCTCAAAAGAAACTCCCACTTTTGGCGCTAACTTGCGTTTGAAACTGGGAAACTCACCTGGCAATTGGACAGGGATAATTTTTATTTTTCTACACAGTACGGCGGTGCAAGTTGGCTGACGACGGTCTCCCGATGTACAAAGTATTCGACGACCAAACGTCGGCTATTGTGCAACTTAGCCGACGATCGAAAATTCAAAACTTAAAAGTTTTCAACTTATTCTTGCAAGAGCATGACACACGTGACACATTTTTCATGACCATACAGTAGCTAGTGTTAAAACCAGAAAACACGTCTAAAACGCTGAAAACCAGTGGCGTAACAATCGGATGTTCAGGGTGTGCACCGTACACGGGCCGAGGCCGAGGGCCGAGGGGGCCCCAAAATCCAAAATATTATTTGCATTAGATCTAAAACAGTATTCATAGCCAACTCCGCCGCTATTTTAAATTTTTTTTGTATAAACTTTTTTCCGCATTTTTATTTTCCCCACAAACCATTAGACTCTTAAATATGATTGGTCTGATTTCGGATAAGTGTTGCCTGATTATAAATCTTCAGGCCAGACCAGGTCAACATGCTTGATTCTGCAAAACAATTTTGATATTTTATTCTCAGTAAATTAAACGAAAAATTTTTATCCCGTGTTTTCTCAAAATTTTGGACATTTTGTCGTCAAAAAATCTTAAAATTCCTTCAAAAATGAGTTCCCAGAATTCCTTCAAAAATAAACTTTCAAAATTCACTCCACGAAATAAGCTCCGAAATTCTTAAATACACGCTCCTAAGTTCTCTCTCAAATAAATTTCTCTAAACTCGTAAATATTTACATCAAAATAAATGTCTGAAAATCCCTAAAACAAATTCCTGAAATCTCAAAAATACTTTCTTCGAATTTCTCCAAATCGAAACCACAAGGTTTTTTTAGTAAAAAATGAATGTCCGAAAATATTTCAAAAATCGATTTATTTTAAAATTCGCCCAACAAAATTCGCTCAAAAAAATCACAAATTCCACTAAAATAGATTCCTAAAATTTGATCAAAATGAAAATCTAAAAAGTCCCTCAAAAATGAATTTCAAATGCTTTTTCAGGAAAAACTTCTCAAAATTGCCCCCAAAATTGTCCAGAATACCCACAAAAATGAATTCCTAAAATTGTCTCAAAACTGAATACCTACAATTCCCTCGGAAGTATTTACCCATTCCCTTAAAACTAAATACTCAAACTTCCGTCAAATATAAATTCTCAAAATTCCCTCAACAATCCAAAAAAATTAGCAATTTTCTCATTTCTTTGTTAAAAATTCCCGGAGAGTTTACTTTGGGTGAATTCGAGCTTCAATCTAGGAGCACACTTTGTTTTTTTGAAATGGGAATCACTAAACACCTCCAAATGTAATAAAAATATATGTGACAATAAATAGTTGAAAAATGTGGGATTTTCTAACGATTCTAAGCGTTGAGAAAAAGTAAATAAGCTTTATGAGTGGTAATTTATCAGTATAGGGGGCCCCCAAAACATCCTTGCACACGGGCCAGAAGAAACCTAGTTACGATAGTGCTGAAAACTGACTGGTTATTAGTATGATCTGGACAGATGTTTGAGTGCATCTGAAGTTTATCGTCAAGATGTACTATTTGCAACTTTAAGATTAGTTTTCGATTTAGATGTGCTAAGCGCATCTTCAAGATGTGTCAGATGTCGACACGGTGCAAATAAGAAAAAATAACATGGTGCCTTATGGCAATTGCACTAACGCAAATATGGGGATTTGTCCTGAACACTGAACAGGTTAAGATGTAAATAAATACATCTAATTCGATAAAAATCTACTGATATTTGGCCCAGTCTCGAACACAGCTTATTTTTACAGTGCAATCCACGTCTGGAATATGCAACTTCTCAAACATTCGCAAATCAGTTTCTATGGGAAAGAGTGCAAAATGCGAAGGAAGTGTGAAGAGCGTCGTGTGATGTACAGTGTACACCAAGTGTAGTTCCAAGTTTTCGCAATATAATATGGCAAAATATTGAATATCAAAATAATCAGCTTCAAGCCTTCAAGTTACCTAAATACGTGTACTTTATTATTTCGTTACACAAACGTATCTGGCATTTTGTAACTTGCATATTTCCTAATAAAGCGAGAATTTCGGGAGCTGGGTAGCTGTAAAGCACGTGAACGACATCACACATCATGCATATTTATAATTACTATGGCGACCAAAGTTGTGCGATTTGACAGCCGAAAATTATGCATTCGGAGCTTTTGAATTATGCAAATTATGCGATTTCTGGCCTTCATTAGCATTATTATGCAACTTAATTTACGTCTTATATAATATAAGTTTATTGAATTGACATTATTGCATATGAGCCTAAATTTAGAAAAGGCTACATATTGGATCCCACGGTAAGGTTCGAAAATGGAACCAGTGAAGACCAATC
>JAAXYX010001663.1:0-21408 GCA_036851915.1 Ptenothrix huangshanensis | reverse complement strand
AAGCCACGTCTGTTTTCCTCTAAATTAAGAAAGCCCTAATTAATCCTTGGAATACAGTTCTTTAACTTCAACTCGTGCCCAATCATCCTGTTATGTCTTTGCTCAACTTTCCTCCCGTCACCCTTGTGATTCATTGCGAAGGAGCTTGTTCATACGGTTTTCTGCATATTTTACGCAACCATGAGATACAGGAAGGACCAACGGAAGCAACACAAGTAGGTATATTATAATTTTGCTTTAAATTACTTTTAGAGCAATAACTTTGCGGCCGAGGTTGGGGCGAGACCGAGACCTCTAAAGAGATTGAGTCTATTATGTACTCAAAGCTTGGAAGCCTAATTTACCTGACTTGAATTTGGAATCTTCGAATGAATTTGTTATTTGTATTAAAACTTTTAGTTATATTTAGTAAATAATAATACGCATACTTCGCTGAGTTGTGTTTAAACCCAAACTGCATTTAAAAGTTCATCTAAGGTGTAATCTATATATTAGGAGTCAAAAACAAACCACTTAGGTAGTTTGTATGAAAGAATCTGGATGAAGAATTGATTTCTGTATAACTTTTTATTGAAACCTACCGCATTTTCCATCTTCTTGTTTTGGCATTCAGCGGTGCAGCAGAAACAACAGTCACAAAACGAATTCATGCCAGGGATTGATTTGCTCTGAATCCATCTTGTCTTGTTTGAACAAAGCAATGATGCATACAGCATACACTCTACGGAGGTCGAATTCCTGACTCAATTCATTCATTAACAGAATTTCATCAAGTGCACAACTACAATGTTTTTAATGTTACATGTTAGATATTTATAATTACTTCTACTTGATCATACGTGCAATCTACTACTTAAGTACACAGATTGGGTATTTTCGAATGAGGGCATGCAGACGTTTGTTTAGAAATCAGCTAGCAATCTTTTTTTAAACTAAAATCATGTAATTAGTGCGATGTCAGTGACACAATCATTGTGCAACTGTGTGAAATCCTTGAGGAAAACGTCATACGTGTTTCAGGAAAACAGCTAAAAATTTGAATGTATTTTTTAATATGACGTTCTTTGACCACGAATTGAAATCTCCGTATGCATAATTACATGTAGCTTTAAATGAAAAATAACGCCCACGAGACAGGTTTTTTAGAAACTGCATTTTATTCAGTATGTTTTTTCTACAATTCTACTTGATTTCGGACTTGTATTAATGTTTGAGGTTTCATACGTATGTAGCACAATAAGTGTTAAACAATTTAAGTAGGTACAAGTAATTTAGTATTAATATTTTGAATGAAAAAATTCGAACTGACTCAGATATCAGTTCTCATACATGTTCCCATTTATGCTTTCAGTAATAATGATTTATTTATGTGATAATGTTAAATATATGTCGTTTAGTGTTAGAAAAAGGTTGAATTGGATACTGAATCCCTACTACTGATCATGAGTCTTGTGATCATTTCAGATATGTAACGCATCAATGCAGTACAGTGGTTTCAAATATCCTTTTTATCTTTTGCCTATTTATCTCTTTATCCTTTTGACTATACACACATCAAAACTCTGATTTTGAAGCAATGTTTGAATCCATGTATTAAAATTCAAAATTGATACATACATTTAATAAACATCTCATTCAAAATAGTGCATTGAGTTGACCATATTACAAAAATCGACAACACGGATAAACTTCTCATTCTATTTGTAATCTAGCGTTCCTTTTTCGGTCAAGAGCGGCTTCTACACCTACACTTCACCTACTCTGATTCAGGGATGTGGTCAATTCACCACCAATGTATTTGTGTCATGGTTTCGTGAGGCACAATCACATTTGTAGTTTTGGCTTCTTCTTTACTGGAATCAAAACGACAACTGACCAGCGGATACACATATTTACGAAAGTTGCTAAACTTGGCTGAGAATGACAATTGTAATTAAGGTTTTTGGAAGGATATAGTACAGTATTTAAAATGATATTATTTTGTCTACAAGTACGAATAAACAAAATATGACTCTGACTGAATTTTTTAACATTCTTCTCTATACTATCTAGGGTGTATCTGTATATTTTAATTATTAATATCTGAATTTAAGGTTTCCACTTAAGATTGAAGATTGTAGCTGAAATATTTCTTAAACTTCGAGGCTTTCAACGCTCAAACGGCGTCCTTCTTCAGGGGAAGTTAGTTGAGGAATGATGAGTTACAGAGTAGTGATTTTATGTACGAGTTAAGATAATTAATGATTGCAATAATTAAAATTACATAATACACAATTTGTTTTAAAATTATAGTAACAAAGTACCTCATCGGTTAAGAATCATTGCGGGCTATAAGAAAAATAAAATAAATAATTATGAAATTTTTCGAAGGCAAAAGAAGCGGAAGAAAAGTATAGAACCAGACTAACCCAAAATAAAGTACAGAAACATGGACTCATATATGCCCTGACGGTTCAAGCTGTTCAAATTGTTCTGAAAGTTCCGTTAGACTTCTGTAAAATAATTTGAAAGTAATAATTACTTCATTTTTGGTCACATCCCAACCTTAAAACTTTTAAAATGATTTCTTCAAGATAAACTACTAAAAATCAACTCCTAAATTTGTTACATTTTCTCCTATGGGTGCACATTCATACAGCAAACATAGTTGTGTTATCTATAAAGGTACTAACCAGAAAAGTAACCATTGAATAGATTAGCGGAAGTGTATAAATATTTACATAAAATGATGTTTTTGTCTGGGACTGTATCTACAGCTAATCTTTTAAAGAAAAAATTGGATAGGCTAGGTTCCATTTCACTTCAGCTAAAATAAGCCTTCGGTTATTTCATCCAGGGCTCGTTAGTTACCTTGGTACAAAGCTGTATAATATGTGGTGGATACAATAGGTAGGGTCATGGAAATCGAAATAATTATTCTTAATCTCATACCCCTATCTACACATTACAACTTCCTGTTACAACCGTAAGCTGCGTTAGTCCCATCGTTGCTTATACTTATCGTTATATGCACCATGCACAAATATTTTGTACAGAGTTCTCTAACTGTTACTCAAGTCAATTGTGAGCAAACGGCAAAAAAGGTAGAATATAATTGTCAATGTACTTTCCTCATTATGTTACTATAAGTTATCCATGCTGATTACATGTTCCATGCCCCCTAATGAATATTTGACCTATCGCAAACACTTAACCTTCATATTTTTTACCTTTAAAATTAATTATTCACTACTTCAGTAGCCATTCGTAACGTTCTAATTTCCAGTCAAGGCAATACAATTTTGTCCGTTTTCACAATTTTAAGTAACGTTCTAATTCATTAGTCACGTAATCTAATCTAGTAAGTAATTTCTGTTACATCTGTAATAAGTTTCCTTCATTATGTTCACCTTTACATTTCAAACTAATTGATTCAGGCGCATGTCTAGATTAGAAATTGAGGATGCATATTATAATTACATAAATTTCAAGTAACTCACGAATATTCAAATAGAAAGGGAATAAATAGGCAATTAGTAATAATAACGACAGTATGCACTACACTACTAGAACTAATACCTACCTACATATGTACATATATCAATAATGATGCCAACGGCAGAGTCGAATGAAAATGCATATTGAATCCATACGCTGCAAACGTGGTAGCAGAAGTCACACACGCTACATTCTATGAACGTAAAATACAAACTATAAATAAGCAAAAACTCGGTTACCCGACTTTATAATAACTCAAATAATATTGATAAGTATATCATTACATTGAAACTTGAGCACCCGTATGACATCCTAGGATAAACAATTTTGAAACTTCGAAATGTAAAACTTGTGAAATCTATTTGATTATTGAGACAAAAACAGTTTGTTGACCGTTTGAATTTTCCCCTTTTATTTTTATAAACTTAAATAGTATAAATAGTATAGGAAATGTATAACCTTGTTACATGAAATACAATGTAATTTTAAATCTCTAGTAGCCATGTTTATATCTATTTATAGTATCTATCTATTTACATACTCACTCTGGAAAAATAAATGATCGCTTGCTGCGTTAGTAGCTTCATCACAAAGGAAGTTGAAACACGGATGGAATGATACGTAAGATCTCTTCTTCTCATCTTGTTATCGCCTAAAACTAATACTTGTGGTCAATGCTAGAAATCTGGGCACATAGTTTAACTAAATGTATCAGTATCTTTGCTCTTATAAAGATTTCCTGTGGGCAAACAATTAAACCAAAATATGTGTCACAATAATTATTACTCCACATCTTAAGAGTTCAATATCAATTTTAATAAACGTTACACCACACGAACAACATAAAATGTAATAATGTATTATTATATATAGGAAATACTTGGTGCCCTTCAGTAGTAAACTTAAGATCCACAAGAAACGATTTCGTATTTTCATACGCACAACTTACATCCTTATTGTATACAGACATGAACTACGTAAGTTTAGGTAATTAACCATAAACAGATGTTGGGTTATATATTATTATAGATCAAAATAAACTTTTGCTTTATTAGTATGAAACCACTAGATGAAAGATGTGCTGATGAAACAATTTTGTAACATTATTAAGCTAATTTCATGTCATTAATGTTTGAATCCCTGAAAATCAAGAAAAAAAACCAACTGTTTCCTTTCATCATAATAGGAAAATACAGCGTTTGGCTTGGTGCCACGAGATTAACTTCTTTGTACAAGCGTATATAATTATATTAATAATTCAATCATTTGACTACGATAACCTCCGAACATAAATACTCGTGTTCTCTAAACTAAAGCATTTACAACGTATTAAAATTTTAAATCTCACTTGTGTAGAATATCGACAGTAAAATTCACAGCAATAGCTTTATATTTACTATTACCAGAATAAGTAAAGCTACAATAATAGATGTTCTTCAGTGTTATAGGAATTATAACAAAATCACCTACATATTATTCATAAAACGCTCATCAGTAGAATATGATATACACCCTAATTCATACGATAAGGCCTGAATTATAATTGAATGGACAGACTTCGGACAGAATAGTTTTGGAAAGTTGATGGTCGTAGGTACCAGATAAAATAAAGCATTCAGCCGTTTAAAATCTTGAAGGTTTGGCTGTCAGGAATAATGAGACTGGAAGGTATTAGGTACAGTACTTGATAGACCAATAAGCCTTCGTGTCAATATGTTTTGCTTTCCGTTGAACGCAAAAAGAAAAATAGCTTTAGAGAATTAATGGAAGGCAAAAAAGAAGTACCGTATATTAACTAATTTGAACATTCAGCGAAAAAATAGGTCATACAAAACATACCACTAAACGAGTCTTGATTGTCAGGGATGTAGCTTTAACAGTTATAACAATTCATTTTTACTCACATGTGCATCTAATAGGGTATACATATTCTATACATGGCAGATCTAACAATGCTGCTTTACCGATCAATATTTAAACAACAGGAGCCGGGTACACGCAATGCAACAGCGAACAACAGCTAACTAGATATTGAAAATAGAATAATGTTGAAATTTTGGTGGTATATGCATACTTATATCTGTATTGCACCATTGCATCATCTTTTACAAGTCATTTTTGTCTTTATACCTGCTACGCAATTTCAGGTATAAAATAATTACGGGTATACGCAATAAAACTATACTACAATGATTGATAACACTGATTGCTTATTTGAAAGTTGTAGTGCAGACTGACTGTCACATAATGTGTTAACACTTCCTCGTTCGTACCTACTATCGTTCGTTCTCATAGAACAAATTCATATCAAGGAACGTGGATTACCTAGCAGTGCCTAGCACGTAATATCCATACTACAATATGCATATTAAAATATCAGTACGTAATTCTGTGTCTGTATAAATTTCCGAAATACAATGATATATTTGTAAATAAGAAATTTTAACTATTGTTGTATAGAATACCTACGTTGCATACGAACAAATAACAACATTAATATACACACATATAATTATATATATATATAATCATATATATATCTCAACTGCTGCAGCGCAATGTCAATGTTTTTCATCTTCTCATAAATTTCATATCATATAATCTTCTCATTTTTGGATGATCTCATTCTTACATTCTCATTTTAACTTCAATCTATTTATTCTTCTTTCTGACTGTAGAGCGTTTGTGTTACTGCCACATCTTCAGCTGGAATGTCTTCATCACCCCATCCCCAAGGACCTGCCTCTGGATGGTGGTGAGTGTTGATCTGCCCGTTGGAGTTTTTAGGGTGATCCGGGTGAGTCCCATCTCCAGTTCGTGCAACTCTTTGCAATACGATATTTTTAGGAACAGTTTTAAGATCGTAAGCCCAACCGATTCGAGCGAAAAAGTCAATGAAAGCAGCTGTGAAATTATATTGGTATTGGCCAACTTCGGCTGTCTTGTAATCCCATGGGAACACGTGATGATAATTGTGCCAGCCTTCCCCAAAAGCCAAGAATGACACTGTTTTGTTCTCTGAAGGGTTGATTGAACTGTTAAAATAAAATAAAACTGTTCAGTGACATCTCATCTTACGTTTTGAGAAAATTTATCACGGGTAGATCGCGTAAATGTCTCAGTTAGTTAGTCTTCCCCAGAATTACAACAACTTAGGTACTATCTTCCGCGAAACCGGTATTATTGCACATGTATTATTACGGTATAGACGCAATATATAAGGAACTGATACAAGCTTACAAACAATTACTCCATACTTAGAACTTCATCCATTTCTAAAAATACCTATAGTTACAATAAGAAAGGAAACCCAGATTTAAGGTGGTTTATTAAATTGTTCCTCCAAGATCTGAAAGCATGAAGTGAAAAAATTTTTTCGCTCATCTAAATTTTTGTTATCAGTACCCACTGCATTTCTGCTTTAATGCATAATATTCTGATTCCAGTTCGCTACACTGTAGTAAAGTGTAGTAGTCATGCCTATTGTACTTTACGCTACTTTAATTAACATTAAAAACTAGGTTTATGCACTTCCCGTTTCAGCTTTTTTACACAAGGCAAAGTTACGCTGTCGGGCTTGTTTAGTTGAGGAACACTCAAAAATCAAAAGTTATGCAGCGAACAAAAGCATATAGCGAAACGTTACTTTAATCACTAGCCAACCGTGGGTTTCACTTTCACACAATGTTTTAAGAGTATAATGATAGCAATGTTCATATTTTTAGCCCTGTGTTAATCTTCTAAGCCCTACACAAACCTACGTGGCACAAAGGGTCTGAAACTCCGCTAACACTACATGACGGAACTCAGGATAAACTGGGCAATATTAAATACTAATAAATACGACTTTCCAGACCACGTCCCGCCACTAACTCAAATCTTTTGTAATAACTGAAAAATGTAGCATACGTCAGACCTATTACAAACCGAAAAAGATTGTATCCCATTCAGTCGTTTATCTACTTATTCTATCAACTAAACCTCTAGTGTGTAACACTCTACTTAACTAATCGTTGTTACATTGTATGTATAAAACCATAAACTATAAGCACAAAGTACATACTTTTGCACGCAATAAAATTACTTAATGAGATATAATTATACAATTCTACCTGTCGTAAGGTCGAAGTCCCCACATATGTGCTGCGCTGTTTACCAACCAAGTCATATGGAGTGTGATACAGTAGCGAAACTGAGCTGCAAAAAACCAAGAAGTACCGAAACTCTCACCCCAGAAATACCAAGGCACTAGTGTTGGAATGAAGAAGCAAATTGTCAACACCAATGGGATGTAGTAACTATTCAAAAACAAAAGCCGTATATTATTCACTGACCGCGTATGATTATTAGTTCAATTTGCAGAAGTCCATAGAATTACACTCCAATTTTAACTTTCTATAGTAAAACCTTACTTCTTTTGGAACATGACAATTGGATCTGCTTCCAAGTCGGACATGTCAATTGCTTTTCCTCGCTCCTTGACATCCTTATGTTTGCGACACATCAACCAACCAATATGGGCAAAGAAAAACCCACGACGAGCATCATGAGGGTCAGCATTGGTCTCCGTAAACTTGTGATGTACTCGATGATCCCGACACCATTCATGAATACTATTCTGTTTATCCCAACAAAAACAACCATTAACCAGCATGACCCAGTGACAGAAGCACAAAAGGCTATTTTTATGGTAATATTCCCCCATTACTGCTTTCGTATTTTAATATTTTACGAATAAAATATTGATGTGCCAATTATTATGATACCTACATTTCCTTATTGACGCTTTAGCGTGGGAATATTCTGCGTGAATACAAAAAGACCTAGGTATGTATATATAAAGATATTAAATAATTCGAGACATGTTACTTTACCTGAAAGGCTACCGTCTGCATGAAAGCTAAAATAAGCCGAAGCGGCGTCTTCGCTTTGAAGGATCGATGAGCCCAATATCGGTGAGCACCGCCAGTGATACCAAAACCACACATGCAGTAGAATAGGAACCCTATAAAAGTTTACAAATCAAAAGTTGTTGACAATCTGTGAACGTGCGATGAATACAGAATACAGCAGAAAAGTAATAAGCATTACAGCCAATAATTAACTCGGAACAAATAAATAATATTATTCCTGTAAAATTCCTTCTTTTCAAACAACTTAGCACAGAAGCTTTAAACAATAATAAACGAAAAAATATTCCGGCAACAGCAATACAAATTGAAATTACTCAAATCTTACCCCAAAGAAAGGTCTGCCACATGACTTGTCCGGAAACCCACAGGTACGCTCCATACAAACCAGCAAGATGCAGGTAAATAAAAAGAATTACATTTCTCCAGACAAGCTGAAGTGGTTCCTCTCCCTCTATTTTACTACTCGACCTGGACACTGAGGTCGCGTTTTTCCTTTTTGCAATGATGGCATCTTCAAGTACACCAGGTCCATTAGACCTTCCATTACTGGTCAAAGATATCCCATTCGAAGTGGAAGTATTTTTCAATTTCAACGACTCTTCAGTAGTTTTGATCACTGCCCCATTGCTTGCTGTTGTAAGCGTCTTCGTACTCGTAGGTGCGGGAGCCATCGCACTCGTCTCAGGCTGACAACTAATAAAACAAACCAAACAAGACCAACTGTAGCCTATATTTCTAGGATTTCTTTACAATTGCAGAGTATTTCAGGTTCTGGATATAGAATTATTGATTATTCTCGGTATTGATTATATTTCCTTCCATCCAACTGATGATGAGAGTTGCATGGCATTTCACGCACCGTAGGCTTACGACGATAAAGAGACAACTCTCAATATTTACGGCGAACTTACAATCAGACTAATCACATTCCCTTCCTTCAGCTCTACCTGACTTGGCTATTCATTATCGGATGCCATAAATGTTGAAAATTCCGGTGTTTGAAAACCTACAAAATAGTCGTTGAGTTTCAATTCGAATATTCGATTAAATTAATGTACGTATTTTGTCAGATTCATGTATAATTAATCAAGTTACCCACCACTCTTTATATAAAGACGAGTAAATAGGTACTTAAGTTAATGGATTCCCACTTGTAAATTATGGCACCCTACAAATACTGAAGGAAACGACAACCTCTTCAAGGAGAAAAGGGCTATCTTCGTAATGCAGACGAAAAGCAAATGAAGTAGGTACACAAATAGAAAACGAAGTTTAGCGACGACCAGACGAACCAGATAGTTTCTGTATCTAAATACAAGCATAGGCCGTGATCTGTTGTGTAGAAGAAATGGACTCAATATCTCAAATAATGTTGCTCTTACAATAATTTCACCTTAAAAGTCTGGATCTACTAAAGAACTAGGTACCTATGTAAAATAATTACAGACATGGTTGCAGAGGTGCAAAATGTCCTATTATCTTAAAAGTCTTAAACGCAGAAAAGGATAACTTTTTCCGGTTCTTCATTCACGGAGCTCAAGCAATTCATGGTATGTAAGTGCATACATCATTAATTATGGACTGTTTGGATCAAAACTCGGCCAGTGGGAACGAACTAGCAGTTAAATCTTGGTAAACCAGAATAACGACTATGTATATATATGCACATCTAGTGCAGTCTTTAGTGAGGAAAATAAATATTCTCACCCAACAGTTCACTTGATGTGAATGAAACAAATGCATATGATTTAATCTCTCGAACAGATTATTATCATCAGGCGTACATACACGCTTAACTGTACTCTCTGCATACAATGCGTACATGCCCTATCGTTATAACCTAAAAAACGACATCAGTTCTACTAAGTAATTATATAACACCTGAATCTACTGGAACTATTTTCTCATGCTCAGCTGATCGCCCGATCGTTATGATATAGAAACTTTACTCTCCACGTTATGGATACAGTAATTTTTGAGGAAGGTAAAGGTTGAGAGACTCAGTGCGTACTGAAAAACAAATCAAGTGCATACCTAAAGATGCAAGCTGGAAAAAATAATACAATATTATATCATGAGAATGTAAACACTTATGTACGCTAGAAGTGCTTTAATGCGCCACGTTCTCAGAAAAGGGATACACTTATACGTGAAGAACTATACGAGCGAGCATCCAAATATGTAGGTAGTATTTCAAATCATTATTAACTTCAGTCAAGGCTGAGATCAACTCAAGAGAGAGAGAATGTATGTAGAAGAAACTTCTACTTTCCAGGTTTGAAGTTTAGTGTTGCCCTACTCCCTAAACCTTCAGTTCCACTACCTAAAAGTTCCTTCACTCGGTTTCGTCAGTCTCCACCGTTCCTACCTCATCCTCGGCATATCAGTTCCATTTCCATTATTCGTTTTTTATCAGTTATCGTTTTATATTAAAGTTTTCAGATATCTAAAATTCCACTTCCTATTCCCCGAACTTTGTCAGTTCCACTCAGTTCCAGTTCTTTCAAAAATTCATTTTGTCAGTTCTATTCCGTTCCAGTTCCATCCCAGTCCTATTCTAGAACTGTTCTCAGGGTAGCGGTGGTGAAACTTGATAACATTAGATGAAAGTTTTGACAGTGTATTTAAGCAATCACTACCTACAGCTTGTCCTATAAGTATGCATGTACACACGGGAAAGTTTTGCATTACACTGCAAAATCACCTGCTACATCATGAGGCCTGACAATGACAATAAAAATACCGAAATCACGATGACTGATAAGAGAACATGAGATCCGTAAACAGTTTCAAAATCCCATCAATTCCATCAGAGATAATATTGATCCGACTTTTTTCTTTGACTAGCAGTTTATGGGACCACTAAAATGCATTGACCAGCCTGGGGTGCTCAAATAAGTCAAAACCTTGAAAAATAGTGGCTGCTGATATATTCAATCAGGGATTTGCGCGGTTTCTTCCCTTCATTACATCTACAGTCTCACATCTTTACTTTACTTAGGTAGATAAGGCTGCAGGCAGTATATTCAACAGTATTAACTAGGTACTTAATAGTAATAGCCACGTTGACAACTACTAGCTTGATGACCACTACAAAAATACCCATACTGACGTAAAGTAATGAAATAAAAACTAAAAATCTGAGCAACACGTTGTTTGCGCTGTACAAGGCCAAAGGTATGTCCTATTTTTTGCTACGCAACCTCGAATCCATGAATACAAAAAAAAAATGCCGAATCAAACATCCTGGAATTGCCCACTACGTCCCCACTGAAAAACAAAAGAGCTCGAATATTAAGAAAATGCATTGTACAAATGCGTTTAATGCATGGAAATGCTTCAAATTTTCATCCACACCAGACTATCGAATTTAAGTGAATGACTTTCAAAAAGTTGGTTAGAAGGCAATGGGTGTCCTTACATATGAAATGTCAACACTCAAGTCACTTCACTTTCGTACGTGGCGTCTTTATTTATTTTCCTTAAAATAATTCCATTGTCTTTAAGTGCAATGGTTTTATTTGACGATGAACTATTCATGCACTGATGCACTAATTTGGTTCCACTCAATTTTACATTAATATACTGCTGAGAATGAAAGGTACAGGTAATAATATTCCCTTATTATTTCGTGTTTAATGTATGCTATGTATACTATTATACTTCCTTATTTATTCATATATGATTATTTGGCAAATAATTATCTAACCTCCAATCCAATTTAGCAGATGACATGGACATATAAATACCTAACAGTAATTTTTGACTAATATTGATTTTTTTAATTTGTCGCACTGTTTGAAATCGATTTGAGTCGTGTTAGTTTTTAATAACCTTAGTCAGAACAAAACGATTCGTTTACTGAATTTTAACTGACATTGAGCAAGTAAGTCTTTTGAATGGCGCTTCGTTTCTTTGAAATGTTGTCTGAACATCACATCCGACGTGAATATGAAGCTGAAAAAATGAAATGATAACACATTACTGTGACTGTAAAATTGCTTTATAACTACAGCGGAATCGCTAAAAACGAGTAATTTCTCTTCTATTACACGTATATACATAGTTCAGCAACACAGCAATTTCCATTTAACACGAAATAATTTTTTCATTAATCTGCTAGTACCTAAGTACCTATTAAACACCTTTTGGTATTGAAATCACTCGTTTTAAGCCTTCTTCCAAAGACTTATCTTTTAAAAGCTTGTCACTGCAATATATTCAATCGAGTATGAGGGACAATCCGATGAATTGCAAATGCAATGACACTTCTAAATTTTAACAATTAAAAGTTACCACATGTAAATAATAAAAATCTCCATTTACAATCCTTCGGGTTTCCTCAATAAAAAGATTAAATCAATAAAATCTCCCCAATAAATAGCCTTATACATATACCGGAAAAACGCCTTTTTATTTTCTTTTAAAAGTTATGCTGTTTACACATGTTATTCCAGCATTAATATTCCAAGTATCTACTCTCCTTAAGACGTAATCTTTTAGGAACTTGAAGTTTTTGTCCCCGCGATCCCACGGTACTTACACCTAGATATTATTTAGCTTACAAAACTACTCTGCACACTCGATTAAAACCCCTGCATTTTTCCTCAGGGAAATGACTAATCCCGAACACTCTAACTAATGGTATTGGACATCAACTATCTCACACTGACCGATAAGATAACAACCTACAACCTAGACAATAAAGTTTAAGTGATGGAACACACTTTGTCAAGGATTTCATTCATTCTCAATGATGGTAACATTACTTGTGTCGCCGCTGTGTTATTTTGATTTTGTTATCGATTTTGTCATTCCGCGTCGATGATAGTAAGAAGGGTCATCTCCTTAAACTTGACTTTAAGAATATTAGAATTAGAGGTCAGATGTAGAAAGGAGAATATTCACAGAAACAACCCGACCATACTTGAAGTTACGTGTTACACATTTCAAAATGCTATCAAATCAAATAGCTTCCTCTAATGACATAAAAGCCGGCAAGTGTAAAAGAAATAAACAATAATTCACGTTTGCTGTGTATTTTTCCTTTGAGTGTACAGTATGCTTGTGGTGCTCTTACTGTTCTAATTAAACAGAGAGCAGGGTAAAGTGCCAAATCTAAATCTACTGATAGTTTAATATGATTTGGTTTGCTCAACAACTGGATATACCCTGCCCATTTATTTGGCTTCAGTTTACAACATTCACCGTAAACCGCTGTCTATCTTTAGGAACTATCTAGCTAGATCTTTGCTAACTAGGTAAACCCTAAAATAATAGGTACCTACTCAATGTTAACATCTTAAACATTAGTTCTAAAATTCTCTCTCCATATCTTTGCTTCGGCAAACCCCAAAATGACGCACAATCCTACAGACATTTGCATACTACATACGAATCAATCGTAAAAATATCAGTCCCGGACTTTCGCCTCATTCTAGCAGAATTCCATCAATTTTCCGATTTTTTGATTTTAGGTTGTTTCTGCCTTAATATTGGCCAATTACTGCGTGCGTAAGCCAGAACTAGCGTCTTCATGCGACTTCCAGGGCTTTACAGGCGTTTCAAGCAGAAGATTCTTAGAAAATTTGACTGGTCAGATGCAGTGGAAAAGAACGGGATGAGTGAAGCTGGAAACAATTTTTGGGAGTTTGGAGAAATGACATTTAAAAAATAATACTTTCCTTACATGGAAACTAACAGAATTACAATTACAATAATTGTCTTTTAAATCGAACTGAATTTCATTAAAGGAGTCTATTCAGAGAATTTGATAATAAAAAGTTCACAAAAAATTTGTGGGTTTATGAAAAAGAGTAGTGTCCCAAACAGAACTATCTCACTTCAAATTATAACGAATCAAACTTTTGGTTTTTATCGTTAGATTATTAAGACGGTTCGCATAGCAGTTTCCAGTGTCCCTAGTAGTCCTAGTACTGTATACTTCATGTGATTGTGTATTACCTATATAGGCACTTTAAGGTACATACGCTACCCTTACTTCAAGTTATAGCCATAATCAGCTTAAAGAACTTTTTTGAAAATTGACGGACATGGGCTTGAACGAGGCGAAAGTACGAGACATGACGGTCTAAATGAACTGAACAATCTTGATGTGAGGTTGAAATCAATCCTGTGTCATGTCCTCCTCTCCTCACCATTGTATCCATTACATCACCTCCAAATATAAATATTTGCATGTACACACACACTTGACAGTGAATTAATCTGTTATTACATCACGTCTTTAACTCACATCCTCAAATCCCATTTTAGTAGATTTGCACGTTTAGCATTATCTTGCATCTCCAATTTTGCTTGGCTTGGCACATATAGATATCGATAAGTATGACAATGTAAAATGCAACACACTGTACAACTATCATACCGTCAACCGTTGACCGTAACTATGTATCAAAAATTAAAGACTATCAACTATAACGACAGAAATGACTCTTCTAGCCGTAATTAGTTCAACTAATGTAGTTGAGTTACAAACGTATCCTTAAACGTGACATGAATGCTGTTTATCCTTAATGTAATACACCGTTATATGGACATGGATTGGCTGGACGTTCTGAAGTTTAGCACTGACTGGCAACTGGTTGGTTGGGATCTTAATGTAAAGGTACTGGTCTGGTAACAACTCATGGTATTCCTTTAAGATTTAGTAGTATTATTGGTTTTGTACTTGTAACAGCAAACAACAACGATTTTACAATTTGATTTTGCTCCTTTTTAATAATTCACTGTAATTGTAATTAGTTTGATGATTTGGTTGCATTTGATGGCATTTTGTATACAACCCACATTATACAAATGCTGGTGCTGGCGGAATTCAGATGTCAGAATTTGACTGTTGACTGGATTGGATTGGATTGGATTGAATTGGATCGGTTAACCGCACTAAAACCAAGCCTACAGATTCGCAGTAGCCTTCTGGTCGGACATGAAAGAAGGGCCAAGGGAATTTAAAATAAGGATAATACTATAGTACGTAAAAGAATACCTGTTTAAAATGTGACGTATTTTTAGCGGAAATGAATGACACACACTCGAGTATGAGAATGAAGAAGTGACGCTGAAGAATTCACGAAAAATCACAAATCACAAGTTGGTTTAGGAAAGTGTGGAGGAATGGAATGATCAGTTGTAGTTATTTAGTGCTGAGGAGTTGAAAGGAGAAGTCTCACAGCTCTTCACCCATCCCAAAGCGAATGTGTACTGTAGGCTTGTGTGAGGCTTGTGAAGCAGTGACGAGAGAAACTCTTAGACATTGCAAAGGTGCAGACGGAGAGAGCGAGAGCGAGAGAGAGACGAGCAGCCTGTAAGGGGGAGTTTTCCCACTCTCCCGCGAACCGTTGAACGCACCGCAACTCACACAACTCGCAAAAACCAAAAACTATATCGCCCTACAAGTCCTCCAATTCACTCGCCCTTATTCCATTCGCTCATTACCATTTCATTTGCCAATGACCACACGAGAGTCTCCTCACCCAAACACTCGCAAATCCATCGATAAAAGGCATGTCCATGTCCAATCACTTGTGCCATTCCCAGTCTCCTGTAAATTCCTCATTCCCTGTCATTCCTTGGCCACTTCGAGTTGCCGAAATGCCGAACCTCTTTATCCAACAAAGTCTTGCACATTTCCCTAGCCTGGCTTGGCCTGCCACCACCCACAAACACAAACACCGTACCTGACTACATAATTAGTGTAGTTATTACGTAGATATTCTCATTATATAGTATTTCTTACTTTACTTATTACTCACCTTACTTGCACCACTACCACCAAAGATTCATTTTCTAAATTAATTACAATTCCCATTTTGTAATTACCTATTTAATCATTATCGACATTAACGAAAACTTTGTCAATTTGCTTTAGGATGTTTATGTATGACAGGTATTTTACTCCAGCTATTGGTAATATGAATGTTGCAAAAGTGTGAACTGCTATACAGCGAACAAGGTGCTTGGAATGAAAGCAGCAATAGCTATGCTACACTATGATAGCTGATTGGAACGTTTATAATACTTTCGCATTGGAACAGATTAGAAGGGGTACGAAAGAACGGCTCATGTTTTTTTTTCGCAGAGCAGAGTATGGAACAGGTTTTTTGAGGCATTTATTTGACTGATTGAAAACTTAGCAGTGCATGCATGTATGTATAATCATGAGAGCAACCAGAATGCATAAAACGCATAAAAAACTATGCAATAGGAGACTCGTGGTCGTGGTTGCCCTCTGGTTAAGCCTCAAGTATGTATTTAAGTAAGTCCCAGAATGAAAAAAAACTTTTTCCCCCATAAATTGTATAATGGAAATAGAAAACGCATAATCCTTGCATAATTAGCCTGTGACACTGAACAAAAGCCCAAAACAGTAGCATAACTATTTTTAAAACAGGAAATATCAGGTAGGTATTTATGAGCAAAGAAAGTAAAAAACTGTTTTTAAAAAAGAAAAATGTCTTAGAATGCTTTATGGGAGCTGCATCTCTAAATTACCAATTATGTCGTGATGTTTCAATTTGTAATGTTTTTATGAAATGCAGAATTTTTGCCTACGTACCTACGCATTTCTTTTTTGCTGTGCAAAGATTATGCATTTTATTACCTAAGCATTCTATTCTGCAAATATTCAGACATGTTTTTCCAGCATTTAAAATGAGCTAAAGTTGTAGAGGCAATTAGCCAATTTTATAGATAAATGTTGAACTTGACATTTTAAAACTGTTCACAAAATCAAACTTAAAAATTAATATCAATTTTAGCGTCTCGTTTGTATTTACTGCACAGTATTGTATGATTTGTGCGAAGTTGGGGACGGGCATGCAATGGTCAATGATTATACACTTTTGTATGAATTATGCGATTTATGCGTAAAAAACTTTTTGTGGGAATTTTTGGACTTAAATGCCTATATAATATATACCTGAGACTTAACTAACAAGCAGCCACGGGTGAAATATATCATTATTTTTTATGCGCTTTATGCATTCAGGTTGCCTTTCCTATAGGGGTTTGCAAAGCTATTCCCAATCTGATGTATTGTAATTTGTAATAATATAGCTTTTCTGTTCAGACGAGAGATCGAGACAAGAGATCGGACCTTACAATTTTGTATACAGTGTCTGCTTTGCAGCTATTCATATAAAGTATTCGTAGTCGCTCGCACTGTGACTATACTTACGATTAGTAGAAAATATTATGACTATTAAGTAACTAGGTAAGTAGTACTTGACAAGCGGCTACTAGTTTGTGGCAAAAGTTAGACAATGATTTCAAGATTCTAGTAGGTTTTCTGCTGCGAGAAAATTGTAGCTCAATATGTAATCGTTTAACTCAATATCCTAGTGTATTCTGAATGCCCATATGTAGTTGTGTTGCGGTATGATTTCAGTCAGTGGGTTTGGTCTCGTGTCTTTTGTATGCCTATCTGTGGTCTATAGTGCGGTCTGGTCTAGCATGGTCGAGACGAGTACATACATTATTATATTGCTGTTATCTACCTTTCTTGTAGAACACACTTCTGTAACACCATACCATAACCATACTGTAGAGATAATAAAGGCCTACGGTATGACAAAGGGCAAGTTACAATTACGTAGGAAACCTGGGATAGATACAAAAGGTAGCCCATATAACACGGTAATGTAAACTTTACACTGGTATCGGCATAGTACTAATCAGTGTATCTCTACCAAAAGCATTTCTGTATCAGTTTTAGCTTTGTGATTACAACCTATTGTGGAAAAGAAGGTTTATAATTATTTTATGCGCCCATAGGTATTTCAGGGTACAGCCAAGCTTGCTTAGAAACTGAGTTTACTCACCTTCTTAAGGTATATCATCTGTTTTCATAATATTATTGCATTGAAATTGTCAATTCTGATCAGGTATTTTCGAATGGTCTCCCTTAACAGTTATTCCAGTCGCGAGCACTTTCATGTTACATTGAATTGTTCATTGTTGAATGTTGGGGTTTAGATATTTAAAATAATTGACCGCTTGATTACAGTTCAGGGATATTGCAACGTCTCAGACGTCGTAGCTTGATGATAATAGCGAATGAATAATAGCTCTCCACGTCTATAATAATAGCGAATGCAAGCAAAGCTATTTTAGATGAGGGGAAACCCAACTGCTTATGTTCCTACTCTGTACAATCATGTATGCGTTTAAGAATGGGTATTACCACAGTAAAAATTCCCAAAAAAATAGTATTTATGTCAGTCACGAGCAAGACAGAAGGGGCGAGATTATAAAAAAAATTACAGCGGATATTGTCCCTTGTCCCTAGTGAAATTAATCTGTTGATTCATAAATGCGCCGAAGATACCACGTCATTCTATAATAAATGAAATTGAAGTAGTAATGCTTCTCAATTATTCTCCGTGCCGGGGTTTTAACAAGCAAACAATTTGCGTCATAACGAAACGACAATGAGCGATGTTTTTTTTTCAAAAAAGTTCGTATTCGATAAAAAAGAACATTGTTCAATCGGTTTTTCAAACCTCTTTTAAGAAAAAGTTATAGTTCCAAGAATTTTTTGGTTATGAGTAAAAAGTGTTAGAGAAGGAAGTCAGAGTGATTGCCTTTACTATTTATTTATATATGGTGTGAAAAGCGTCTAATTGTATATCTATTTTTTATTTCTAGTTTGCAATTTTATGTAAGGAGGTAGGTGATAATACTGATAATGTATGACGAATGTATTGCAGAGTAATTACACCTATGCTACCAAAATTAGTAAATGTAAAAGCTTCATTAATCACTGTTGCTTTTTTAATTATTTAAACGTTACATCACCAATAGTTTAGGGAATGAATTGATCTCTATCGCTTCGAGGCTTCAAAGGTATAGATGGATGTACGGAAACTAAAGTGGTGAGATAAAGCACTCCCTACCTACAATATAATATAGCGAATAGTACAAGTACTAGCATGGCAAGTTTTACTTTTATCTTATGAAGGACTCGAAGAGATCATGCAAGGTATTACCAAGTCTAAAATTCATCGTCGAAAGAAATACGAAAATAGTTACAACACAACAACCATTATTGTAGAACACTACTAAAGCAAGGCCAGAGCTTAATACTTCATTCCTATTATTATTTTATTACTACTGCAGCCACAGCTATACAGCCACTCACTTTCAAGCTAGACAGATTATAATTTACGCTGATTGCCAATCAGACATTCATTCTAAGTCTTCACCGTGTGCATAGACGTACAAATACGGGGGGGGGGGGTGACAAATAAACTCACGTGTTCTTTGTATTTCTAGCCGTAGTCTTCATAATATAATTCTAAAGCTTAACTTCTACTTCTATTAGTAGCACGAAAAATGGACGGTGGAAGGTACGTATAAGAACCTGCAGTATTTCGGGGGTGGACACTATTTCAATCTAAGGTATGAGTTATAATTTCAGGACTCTTGCTTACCATTCCAAGCATGTACATACATAGTATGTAGATACGATTATGAAAATGTGTGAACCAACTGCATGGCAAATGGTTGCAATAAGAACTTAAAGTTAAACCAAGTATTAATGAAAACTTGAATATCACTCTCTACACGAGTGAGCACACAGGCATATACACGAATCTCGCATTTGAGTTTTAAATACTCCTTGAAACTTTCCAATGGCATCCAAAATTAGACAATAGACTAGGCCTCATCATTCCTTAGCATGTAATACTCCACAGGTAGCTGAGGCACTTTTACCTCATAGAATGAGACACCTTGCCGCCAGCTATCCGTTCCAATGTAATCTAATATTATGTATTATTATTATTATTATTAGCCACACTCGTAAACGATTAGTGGTTAAAAGTTTGATTTAAACCGGTACTTCTACAATATAAACAGTGCTTACTTCATTCAATTCCTCACATGACGAACCAAAAATACAAATCTCGTTTGCCAGTTGTCATCTGCTAGCCAGTAAATTCAATGCCAACTTTAAGAGCTCCTTGTAACTTCTATTCTTTACGAGTTGTTTGTCTGAACACCAAACACCCGACTTCTACAACGAGACGAAAGAGAAGTCCCCTGGTTTTTATATGACATGAATTATGTACACACTCGAATTCGACAGTGACAGTCAAATGAAGACAGACAAAAAATCGAACTGGTTATTTTCGAATCATAGTGCTTAAAATCCATTACCAGATCAGAGCGATGCTTTTCATGTCTCACATAATACAATTAAATTTAATGCACTTTTAATTTATTCGTGTGAGCGAGTTGTACACTAATGATTGAGTGGCATTTATGTGCTTAATTAAAAACACATTTCTGAAATTAAGCAGAATAGTAAACATGCTTACCCTCAGTCCTCTACCCCAACTTCGAATGCGACACAGGTGTGAACCGTGACCGGCTGACAATACTAATGACTGAAGACGGACAAACGTAGACGCGTCGTCAGTGACTGACAAATGAAATTCGTCTAAGAAAACCGCGGCAATGCTGATGCCTGACGAGATGACGAATGACGAATGAACACACGTAGACGTCACGTCAGTGACTGACAGACGAAATTCATTTAAGAAAACCTCGGCAATACTAATGACTAACTATATCTCTTGAGAGACAATGAGAGCAGGAAACAATGAAGGTTGGGCTGTAATTGTTAAAGTTGCAAGACCAAAATTCATTCATTTGTAAAACTGAATGACTTCCCTAGATATCTATAGATCACATGAACGAGCCTACCATGTAGCATTAGGAAGTCTTCACAGGTGCACTAGCATTACTACCAATAGCAATCATTCTTTCCGTTTTCTAGTTCAGTTTTACGACCAAGAAGGAATATGTAAAATCTGGTGCTTTCGATGAAGACCTGAATTTTGAGTGAAATCTGAATTGCCTCAGTCACTAATGTAAGTACACTGTCCGAAATCGGAGAAATCAACCCATCTCTTAACCATCTTACGACGAGTGATGAGTAAGAGATTGGCAAAACAGGATTATCTTTTTCGTTGATAAGATGAGTAAGAGATGA